>QLOD02000030.1:15033065-15052409 GCA_003260245.2 Sideroxylon spinosum | reverse complement strand
GAACAATAACAAGAACCAAGAATTAAGAACAAGAAAGCAAGAAAGAAGAATCAAGAAATAATAACCGAAACCCTAGAGCCGAATCTAGAATCTGAATTCTAGAGAGAGAGTCTAGAGAGAGAGACTCTCATCTTCTTTCCTAAAGTTCAGGTTGACCATTGCGATACCTACCACCTAAACCCCGATTTGGCCGCATGGTTAGCTCCGGTAGGCCATAGAGATACCTATCGATAGAACCCCAATTTAGCCACCTAGCCTGTTCAAGTCGACCATAGCGATAACTAAAGAAAGAATGCCGATTTGGCCAATAGACCTACTCAGGTCAGCTACAGTGGTACCTATCTCTAGATTCTCGATTTGACAACCTGACCTACTCAGGTCAGTCGTAGAGATACTGACCTCTAAAACCCTAATTCTGCCACCTAACCCTCATAGGTCAGCCCAAGCGATACCTACCATCAGAACCTTAGTTCGACCAACTGCCCACTCAAGTCGGCCTAGGCGATACTAGTAGGTTGAACCCCAATTTGATAACATGATCCACTTAGGTCAGCCATAGTGATACTTGGGTGTAGAACCCCGCTTTAGCCACCTAGCCTGCTCAGGTTACTGGCAGTAGAACCCTGGTTAGACCACTTGGCATGCTCAGGTTGGTCGATGCGATACTGGTGGAAAAACTCCGGTTTGGCCACCTGATCTGCTCCAGTCGACCCTAGGGATGCCTAACAGCTAAACCCTAGTTCTGTCACTTAACCCGCTCAGGTTGGCCCATGGGATGCCATGCGATAGAACCCCATTCGGCCACTTAACCCACTCAGGTTGGTCGTAGCGATACCTACCTACAATACCCTAGTATGGCCACCTAACCCACATAGGTTGACGTGGAGATACCTGGCGACAAAACTCCATTTGCTCTCCTAACCCCTTCAGGTTAGCCATAGTGTTACTGGCTGTTAGAACCCTGGTTCGAGCACAAGACCTGCTCAGGTCTACCAATGTGATACCCCACTGTAGAATCTTAGTTCAGCCACCTAACCGGCTCAGGTCTGCTGTTCTGATACTTAGGTGCAGAACCTCGGTTCGTCCACTTCACCTGCTTAAGTTGGTCATAGCAAAATTGGCTTTGTAACTCAATTTGGCCACCTAACCTGATTAGGTCGGCCCTTGAGAAACTTGGCACATGAACCCCGATTTAGGCACCTAACTTGCTCAAGTCAGACTTAGTGATACCAGGCAATAGAACCCCAGTTCAGCCATCTGACTCACTCACGTTGGCCACAATGATATCTGATAACAGAACCAATGTTCAGCCTCCTGAATCACCCAATTAGCCATAAAGACTCCTGGTTGCAGAACCACAGTTTAGCCACATGACCCGCTCAAGTTGGCCATCGTGATACTTGATTCCAAAACCCTATTTCGACCATCTGACCTGCTCAAGTCGGTCATAGCATTACTTGGTGGCCAAACCCCAGTTTAGGTATCTGATCAGCTCAGGTTAGCCATACCGATACCAACCTCCAGAATGCAGATTCGCCAGCCAAACTGGCTTAAGTCTACCATAGTGATACTTGGTGGTAAAAACCCCATTTGGTCTCTTGACCCCCTAAGGCTGACCACAGCAGTACGGGATGGTAGAACCCTAGCTCAGCCACTAGACCCGCTCTGGTCGGCCGTAAAGATACCTGGCTCCAAAACTATGGTTTGGCCACTGGGCCAGCCTAGGTCGGCCGTAGTGATACCAGGTGGTAGAACCCCAATTTGGATAACCAACGTGTAAAGGTAGGCCCTGGCGGTACCTGGAGACAGAACCTTGGATCGACCACCTGACCTGGTTAGGTCAGCCATAGCAATACCTTACACGAAACCCCGGTTCGGCTACCTAACCTGATTAGATCTCCCTTAGTGATACTTGATGGCTAAAACCCCAGTTCGTCTGCCAGACACCCTCAATTCAGTAGAACAATACCCAACGTTAGAAACACAATTCTGTCACCACCCTGCTTAGTTCAGCCATAGCGATTCTTGGGTGTAGAACCCCGGTTCAACCACTTGACCCACTCAGGTTGACCATAGCGATACTGCTCTAGAACCCTGGTTCGACCGCCCGACCTGTTATGGTCAGCCATAGAGTTACCTGGTGACAGAACCTCGGTTCTATCCCTAACCAGCTCAAGTCGTCCCTAGTCGTACCGGACAATTGAACCCTAGTTTGGCTACCTAACCTACTAACGTTGACCGTAGCTATACTTAGCCCCAGAACCCGATTTCGATCACCTGACCCGCTCAGGTTGGCCATAGCATTATTGAGAACCACAATTTGGCAACTTAACCGGCTCATGTCCACCATAGAGATACTTAGCGGCTAAACCCAAGTTAGGCCACTGGCTTGTCAAGTTGGTCAAAGTGAAACCTGGTAGTAAAACCTAGTTCATCCACCTGACCCACTCAGGTTGGCCATAGCGATACCAGGTAGGAGAACCCTAATTTGGCCATCTAATCGCTCAGGTCGACCATAAGGATACCTTGTGGTAGAACCACAATTCGGTCACTTGACTCGTTCAAGTCAACCTTAACAATACCTAGCGATATGGATAAGGAAAAATTCGAGTCAGATAATATTATGTTAGTTGGTTTCTTTTGTGTATATCTATCTTAAATTAATTTGACTAGGATTCTATGCTATTACTTCTCCATATCACACAAAATAGAAAATGTTAACTCTTAGTTTGTTGTATATGAAGCAATTTAACTCGCTATGTTAATTCACCTATTTTTTTGCATAAAGAACCTCTCGGACTCAGTCAGAACAATTCATTCTGCTAACATATAGAACGCAACGATATATTTGCCCACAATTTTATCATTCTACGAAGAATGTTAGTCTCGCTGGAACAAATATTGTTCAAAGTCGAGTGATAAAAATCGATTTCTTAACATCTTCTTCATCTCACTCCACAATCTGATTTTTATTTTTCCCTTCACACCCGTGATTCTCTTGCAAACAATCCCAACAAGCCGAAGCACCTCTATGAAGTCAAACCATCACATATTTCACCTTTTTGTCTTTAGAGATAGATGTAAAATTAAAATACCTTTCAACTTCAACAACCCAGTTTAGAAATCCCTCAATTTTTACAAATCCATTAAAATAAAGAATATCAACTTTTAGATGAACATCGGACCAATGACCATAGTCTTGTTGTTACCCCCTTCTTATACTTGTGTTAGCTAACTTGAAAGTTTCAACATCCTCATCTGTTAGTGACCTATCTCCGCTATTAATAGATTGACGATGAGGGTTAATAATAGCACCAGCCGCAAGTTTTGGGGATTACTGCAAGGAATATTTTCGACATGCCTCTCATTACCTCTTTTACATCTTCATTAGGTCTTTGAGATGAACGGACATTGTTGCCACCTCATTGCACATTTGTTGTACCTCGCCAGTGTTTGCGTAATCGCCATTATTATCTTATGCCATCGAATTAAGGAAAACTTTACTCTAATACC
This sequence comes from Sideroxylon spinosum, assembly GCA_003260245.2. Classification (NCBI taxonomy): domain Eukaryota; kingdom Viridiplantae; phylum Streptophyta; class Magnoliopsida; order Ericales; family Sapotaceae; genus Sideroxylon; species Sideroxylon spinosum. Next base: position 15,048,896 of record QLOD02000030.1, on the reverse strand, counting down.
ACTTGACACAACCGAGAGTGAGTAAACACTAATCTTTTAGATGAAAGTTAAAGAAAATAAATTCTTAGAGAAATCTATTTATTCAATCAATAATGAATAATTGTCAATATCTTACAATTTCTAATCTATACATAGGTAAAATAAAATAAAAGTCTCACCATTTAAGGAAGCTAATTAAAATAATCTAAGGAAAAATAAATAAATTTATCTCTCCAAAGATCCTCAATTTCCTAATCTATACATCCGATTCATATTGCATTCTATCGAGAATATTTGAAATAGAAACGCTCATCATGGTCTTCACCACCTTTGCTGCTACATCATCGGACTCACTAATTTTGACAAGTCCTTTTAGATTTCTGGTAATCGAATTGACCCAGGAACTTGTTTGTAGGCACGTCCACATCAAAGGATAGGAGGGAAGTTTATGAAACCTTTTTTGTTATAATAAATTCTTACATATTTAAACGAATTTTTTTTTTCACATTTGGCATGCAAAGGGGAAAAAAAAAAAAGAAAAAAAAAATTCGTTCTTATAGTTAGTCTTTTAGCTTTTTTGTTCATTTAATATATTTCCCTTTTATGATTTAATTAGAAGTTCTAATATAAGAGGGTAATTTCACAAAAATTTAAAACGTCAAAAACCAAAGATTTCTAAATATAGCCCTATTGTATGAATGAAATTATTGTTATGTTAGATTAAAAGTTTCTTGTAGTGTAAATATTTTCCTTTTAATGTTTTGTTGGATGAAAAAAAAAAAGGAGATGAGACATCGCACGTGTTTTCTTTTCTTGTGTCTTATTTTATATATTTGTATGATACAAATATAAATAAGTAAATAAAAATGTAAGTACCTGAGGCTTGTTAAAAGAAGGTCAATTTTATTAACTCGATTTTATCAAATATGTTTTGGCATATTTTCTTGTGTTTCCATAGTTGAACGGATGTTTCTATGTCCAAATTTATATTATTCCTTCTAAGTTATATTGAAAAGTTTCTTGTAGGATAAATTTTTTCTTTTTAATGTTTTGTTGGATAAAAAAAAAGATATGACACATTGCACATGCTTTCTCTTCTTGTGTCTTATTTTATATATTAGTATGGATACAATATAAATAATTAATTAAAATGTAAGTCGGTGAGGGTAGTTAAAAGAAGATCAATTTTATTAACTCGGTTTGTCAAAAATGTTTTGACATATTTTATCTTGTTTCCATATTTGAACGGATGTGTCTATGTTCAAATTTATATTAGTCCTCTTTCTTTATCTCGAGACATAGAAGTTCTCACCTTTCAGAAAAAAAAACAAAGAGACATACAAATTCTCAAGTCATATAGTTTGATTCGGATAAGATTTGAATGATGCTCGGTTGTTTGATGTATTAAATTTTATGATAAAGGGGAGCGTGTTGAAATATTGGAGCATAGAAAAATGAAGATATAAGGTATTTTAAAATAAATAGAAAGATATGTTTTTTATGTATAGATGATGCAATTTTAAGGGTTAACTCAACTAATAAAATCTTGGATTTTTTTTCCAATAGTCATTAGTTCGAGTCTCCTCAAGACTACTGTAGAGGAGCTTACTTTCTAATAATCACTAGTTTTAGTCTCCTCAAGAACACTGAAAGGTTTACCTGGTTACTAACTTTAGAGCCCTAAGGATTAGTTGAGATACGTACAATCTGATTCAGACATTCTCGGTTACCAAAAAAAAATGTATAGACGATGCATAAAATTGTTATATATATTTACTTGTTTTGAGAGGGAGAGATTTTTTAAATTTCATGAATTTCTACTCATATAGAACTTCACTTTACATTTTTATTTAAAAAAAAAATGATAGTACAGTGAAACCTCTTTAAATTAATACTCGAAAAATTAATAATCTCTATTAAATAATAAAATTGTTATGTCCTGATTTGAGTTCAACGTGCTCAATTAATAATGTTTATAAAATTATAAAATAATACATTTTAATTTTTTTTTGTATTTTATAAGTTCCAAATATTTTATAAATTAATAATTAGCTAAAAAATATGTAATAAATTGATTATGAGGCTTGCTCGAGACATGAATAAAGCCTGTTTTTTTGTTGAATGTCATATCTAATCGTTCGCAGTGCACCCAAAGGTCCTGTGTTACTTTCTCGTGTTGCAACAAGAAATTTTGGAGTTTCATCGATGCTTTGAGTGCTTCCTTGCGTGACATCAGTCCTAAGGGTTGTGTCTCATTATCAGCTTCAATTTCATTGTCTTCACTTTCTGAACATAATCAGCGATCGAGATATTATTCTGTTTGATCGCAGCTAGCACTCACTTGGCGTGTAAATCTGAGCCTGGCTCTAGGAGGGGCAAAGAGCCGCTCAAGTGTAACCCACACCTCTCATGAGGTGGTGGCATTAATATCATGGGCCAGAATATTTTCAGAGAGAGGAGAGATTAAAGCGGACAATATAATTTGCTCCTGTTGGACCCAAAGGGAAGAATATATAAAGGATTTTCGAGTTTCTTAGTAAAGTAAGTGAACAATCTGCGCCTTCCAAAGCAAATAATTGTCTTTGGGGAGCTTTATGCTGAGGAAATGCTGCAGGCTACTGAAGGAGGTAGGAGATGTGGTTATTCTCGACGTGATGTTACAAATATCAAAGAGGAGAGATGTTCCTGCTGCTAATATACAATTGCAAATCTGATGGAAAACTCAATATACTACTGCGAACGAAAAAAAAAAAAAAAAAAGAAGAAAGCAAGAAAAAAAAGAAGAAGAAGAAATCACCATTAATGAGCCTAGTATGTGCATACAATAGGAGAACAAAAGCTGCTGCAAGTGTTAAGAGGATTGAAAGCCAGATGATTATGGCCTTCCCACCTTGAAAGGGGCCTTGGCAGGGACTTGATTTGTGGAACAAAAGAAGCTAAAACGTGGTAGTATATAACGATTCTAAAAAAAGAAAATTAGAAGAATAATTGGCAATTGTTACTGGGCTATGATTATAAAGTGCTAGAGAAGTATGTTGAAAAATGACCTTGTTTCTCATTTTCCGAAGCTCCATACACCATTTGAGTTAAAAAAAACACAAAGAAACTCCCAGTATCATTATTTCAAGGGAGCATAAACAGAAGGGATTAAACCATATGTGAAACCAGAACAGAAATTTTGTGTTTGTCACACTAAAATTGATCCGTTCAGAAACCCAAGTCAGGTCAAAGATGATAACCATAACAAATCAGCCTAACTACAAGAAATAATTAATACTGCTCACAGTCACTGCAGGAACAAAGTGGTCCATGGTTTCTAGGTAGAAGGTGAGCTGAAAACAAGCCCAAAAATAAAACAGTCATTTTTTTAGCCGAATGTTTACCGGTCTAAAATTTGCTTGCTCAATAAGAAACATATTGAAGAATATTATCCAACCTTTTGAGACGTTAAGAATATATATTTGCACAAAAACAAGGCCAGTAATAAAACGGTCGTTTTGCCTAATTTTGTCTTGAGCCTTATTATTTTTTTTTTTTTTTTGGTTGTTGGTAATAGGAAGTCCAAAGTATAAGTCTAAACGAAAAAAAAAAATCCATAAATAAAACAATCATTTTCGGCCTTTTTTTTTTTGGTTGTTGGTAATAGGAAGTCCAAAGTATAAGTCTAAACCAAAAAAAAAAAAAAAAAACCATAAATAAAACAATCACTTTCCATCCGAGTTTTTATCAAACCAATCTTAGTTGATAACAATCATATTAAGGAATATTTCTAAGCTTTTTCAAAAGCTCAAAATACAAATATAGAATGAAATCAAGTCTACGTGTAAAAATATAATTTTTTAGTCCAAATTCAAATTAAATTGAAATTTTTTTAGCTAATCAAAAAAAGTTGGTAAATATTTTTAAATCTTTGACGAATCCTGAAATACTAATTTGGGTCAAAAATAGGACTATAAACAAAATAATCAATTTAGCCTAAGTTTGGATCAAGCAAAAAATTTATTTAACTAATAAAAAAGATGTAAATTAATAATTTTTAGACTATTAGGAGGTCCAGAATGCAAATGTGGGAAAAAAAAAAAAACAAGCCCATGTATAAAAATGTAATTTACCAATCCAAGTTTATATCAGTTTGACATTTGCCTAATTGAAAAAATTATCGAAGATATTTTCATAACTTTTTAAGAAGACGAGAATGTGATTCTAGAGCAAAAACAAACCTCTAAGGTAAAACAACCACTTTACAAGAGGGCTATTGAGTTTTTGACCCTAGTAGATATTTGAGAAGGATTGTACACAATTTTAGGTGAGTTCTGAATCTTTTACCAAAATAGAATCAAACTTGTTTACAGTAGAAGCAAATATATTTAATGAAAATCGTTTACCAAGTAAACAAATTCACAAAAAGAAAACATTTAACCAAAATTGTTTACTTAGGAGCCGTTTGACAACACTATCGCTTTTCTGTTATTATTTTTCTGTTATCGTTTTCTGTTTTGTGTTTTCTGTTGCCATTTATTTTTTTGAAATGAAAACTGAAACAGTGTTTGGAAATGTAATTTTGTTTATAATTATTAATTATTTTTTATTTTCATAAAATATTTGATTTTATTAGATTCTAAAAACTTAATAGAATTTAAAAAATATATTTTATATTAATTTAATATATTATTTATTTAAAAATTGAATAAAATATAATTATTGTATCATTTAGTCTAGTAAATATAAAATATATTAATTATAATTTCATTATAATATTTACTAAAATAATTTCATAATAATTCAAATAATTTAATTATGATATAATTAATAAAATTAAATTAAGTGTAAAATTTAAGTTAAATTAATTAATTTAATTTTATTATTTATTAAAAATAATTTAACAAAATATATTTATATTAATTAAATTAATTGCTAAATTAAATTAACTAAATTAAAAAAATACTTTATTAAACTATTTTAATAAAATATCATAGTTAAATTAAATTATATTTTATCAAAATTATTTAATAAAATATTTTATATTAATTAAATTAAATTAATTATTCTATTAACTTATAATTTTTTATTTATTAGAAATAATTTAATAATTAATAATTCATATCAAATAAAATTAATTAATAATTATTTAATTTAATTATTTATTAAAAAGAAATTAATAAAATATATTACATATTTAATAGATAATTTATTTAATTATATTATATTATTTATTAAAAATAATTTTAGTTTAATAAAATATTTGAATAAAGTAATTTATTTTAATATGATAAAACGAAACCGAATAAACTAATAAAATTTATAAAAATGTCTACAACAGAAAAAGAAAATAAAATAAAAACATTTTTTTTTTCCATTTTTTTGTTGAAGTTTTCCCATAAATAGAAAAACGAAAAACAAAAATGTAAAGGTATTTGCTTAAACTTGTTCATTTAATAAACGTTTATTAGATATACAAATTGCCAAGATTCAGTTGCAGGTACCGAGTTTTGCTGTTGCCGAGATTTTTGATCGACTTTTCAAACAGAAGAAGCTTCACAAAGGTTCCAGCGGGTAAACCTTTATCATTTGGAGGTTATGTGGTTGCAGATTGTTTAGCTTGCAGGTCGATTTGAAGTTCTGAAAGAAATTTCTCATCGACAACTATCTCTCTCTCGATTTGAATGAAAGCAATTTCTCATCGACAACTCTCTCTCTCTCTCTCGATTTGAATGAAAGCAATTTCTCATCGACAACTCTCTCTCTCTCTCTCTCACACCCTTCTTTCTCCTCACTGAGAAAAACGGTGAAATTCAACAACTATTTGGTGAAACCCAAATTCTGTGGGTTTGCTAATTAAGTCTCCAATTAATGAGAGACTTTTGAACCCACATATGAGACAGAGCCTTTTGAACTCACAGATGACCTTCGAACTTCTTCTTCTCACTGATTGAGTTCAAAACCATTTGATGAAAAACCCAAATTATGTGAATTTGCTAATCAAGCCTTCAATTGATAAGAAAGAGATTGAGACTTTCGCATTCACAGATGGCTTATACGTTTACTGGATAAACGATTCTGCTTAAAAATTTTGTGTAAACCATTTAATAAACAATTTTCTTCAAACAAATTTGTTCATTGTGTAAACAACTTTGGCCCCATTCTAGAGAACAGAAAAAAAAAAAAAAAAAAAAAAGGAAAACTTCCCTAAGATTGTATATACTTCTCCTTATAGGCCAACTGAGGTCAAAAATTCGAGGGCTACTAGAATTTTCGCCATTTCGAGAGAGAGAGAGATAAATGTTTTTTTTTTTTAACGTAATTATTTTTCACCCCCTTCACCCCAACCCTCAAACGTCTTGGGATAAATTTTAACACTAAATTTTTATGGGGATACTAATAATATTTGAAAGAAGGCTAAAAGTTAGAAGGGTAACTTTTAATCCCATAACAACAAATCCTAAAAGTTGGGACGATGGCTTTTTAAAAGGAGGGGCAGCTCCCATGATTTGTGACATGGTTACTAACAAAGTCAAACGGGTGCAATTAGTACTTTAATGATTTCCAAAACTCAAAACGTAGAAGCTTTGATGCAACAGCACAAATACCAGCATGACTTTCAACCAAAACTTCAAGCAACTCTTTCCTTTTCTCGTCTCCTCCTCTACGGACTCTTTCTATCAAATAAATCTCAAGTAATTTTTTTTTTTTTTTTTTCCAGGTATAGTGTATGTCATATCGTCACGTTGAACGTTTCCGTAAGCAGATTAAAAGCGGCTCCGGCTTTCAAAATGTGGGTAGGATCCAAATACCACGAGCTACAAAATAATTCCAAATACTAACCCCCAATCATCTCTCATTTGAAATTACTGAAGCCAAAGCAGACAATTCAATACAACTAGGGAGGGAAATGTTCATCGTGCAACTGTTTGGATGCAATGTTCTGGAAATGTCTGGAAGTTGACTGTTCCTGAAGCAAATACAAGAAGCCAATTTTGAAGAACATACATGAGGTAAAATGATTCGATCTAACTACACAAACGCATACCATATCATGCAAACTGTCTTGAATGTTGAAACACCCTTGCATGGTTGGGGCTCTAAAACAAAGTTGTCCCTGCAACTGCAATAACCCAATTCTCAAGAATATCAAATTTATACACAAATAAAATGCTTCAGGTCGAGTCCCAAAAAACATCAAACCATTACCAGTCCTTGCAGATTTTGTTGAGGGCCATAATGACCGACACGGGTTGGAGTTGAATTCAACTGTCCCTCAAATGTGTGGGTTGGGGATACAAGAGTCAGAACTATCCATATTCATATAACCATCAAATTATTTTGCAAAATGACCAATCCAAGAGTAATACTGCGTGCCATACCAGCCCTTGCATTCCCTGTTGGTTGCTATAATAGCCATCACGGAGTGAAGATGATAAGTTTACTTGTCCCTGTGAAAAATACTAATACTGCTTAACGTACCTTACTGATCCACTAAAAAAAAAATTCTTGACTAATAAATTATAGTTGAGAGTAAAAGCTGTGGTACCACTCCTTGCATTCTGTGTTGAGCACCAAAATAGCCATCAACAGTCGGTGTTCTTGAGCCTACTTCCTACGTCCATGATATTAAAGTCAATTTTAAGGTATCAACGAAATTAATAAATATTTTAATTGCAACAGGTTGAGGTTGACATTAGGATATCATACCATCCCTGCCAGGTCAGGTTGAGGAGCAGAAGTGTTATCAAGGCTCCGTGCTCCAGAGTTCAACTGCCCATAGATATGTGGATACCAATAATAAATGAATAGATCCAATATGGAAACATTTTCTTGCAAAATAATTTGAGTACACCAGAATTAAAATGTGACAAACCATCTGTGGGTTGCTGTCCTGCACCCTGCTCTTTGCTACTTCGGTCCCAGTTTGTACCTACAGTATACATATTTCAGTTCCTACTTCATTTTAGACTATACCTACAATATATAGATGTTATCAATTTGGAAGTACTTCATTACTTAAAATATCATTACGCATGGTCATAGCAGCTGCATTAAAAAATATAAAACCCTCCACTGACCTCTGGCTTCTTTTTTATTTTCTTTTTCTTAGATACTTTGGCCGAATTGTTGCGTTGATTCTCATCTTCAATGCTGAGAATGCCTTGTGCCAATATGTTAGGCTCTAAAACACACTTAACAGAATTGTTCACACCCACACAATGTTCCATGGCTTCTTGTAGTGCATAAATGATAATACTGTATGTTTCTTGAGACACAGACCCCTCGTCACCCAATTTAATGGCTCTTTTACAGAGATCATTAAAACGTTGGAGTCTGTTTGATATTTCACTGTCATATTGCCTGACCTTCTTTGCATCTTTCGTCCATCGCCGTAGTATATAGTGAGACGGGATGCTGGATACGCCAGACATTTGAAGGACAATCATTGCATGCCTACAAAGAAAACCTTTATATTCAAATGAACGACACATACAACAGATATTCAGATCTGAAGCATTCCACAATACAATGAAATTCTGCCGCTCTTCAAAATCATCAACTCTAAATGTTACAACTTTCTTATCTTCACATTCCTTTTGTAGACTACAAGCAACTGTACCCAAAACCTCAACCTGAAATTTCTTGAAAATTGCATGTGTATAAACTGTTGACATCTGTTTCTCAAGAGGAGAAGGAGATCTCAACTTCAGAGGGTTGTGATGTGTTTCAAAATCAGCTTTGGCTTCCTCTTCATACATATCATTCAACAATACCTTGTACTGATCAACAAACTCCTTAAATGTGCTTTCCCTGTGTATGTATTTATCAAGCAAAGAGGATACACACTCAGATTGTTCAGTTGTACATAAGCCAGCTAAAAAGGTATCACTCATATAAGCAGGAACCCACTTTTTACGATTTTCATATAGTGATTGAAGCCATTCATCTTCCTTAAGCTCAAATTTATCAACCATTTTCCACCATTTCTGTTCAAACTCTTCATTTGTCCAAGATTCAAAAATGCATTTTCTAAATTCGATCCCAAAATTTTCAGACCTGTTAACCATATGACCCAGATTTTCAGGAAATTTTCTCAACACATGCCACAAACAAAAACAATGCCGTGTATCAGGAAACACCATTGTAATAGCTTCTTCCAGTGACTTGCTTTCATCTGTAATAATAACTTTAGGAGCTAGACCACCCACTGCACTAAGCCATGTACGCATTAACCAAACAAAAGCTGACGTTGTTTCCTCCCCAATCAGTGCACATCCAAGCAACATTAACTGAAAGTGATGATTCACCCCAAAAATAGGAACAAAGGGGAATTTATACCTGTTCCTTGCATAATTGCTATCAAAGAATACAACGTCACAAAAATTGCTGTAATCATGCCTACTTTTGGCATCAATCCATAATACGTTTCTCATACGTTTTTCATGGTCCAAATCTATTGCATGGAAAAAATTGGGATTCTCATACTGCATAAGCATAAAATACTCCATCAACACTTGTACATCTACTTCATCTAAAGCCAACAGCAGTCCTTTCTTTTGGCTAGCAACAATATCAGACTGCTTGCCCCTTCCCCTGAGAGCATAATAAAAGTCATCAGGACAAATTTCATGGTTATGCTCCTTTACAAAACTATAAATAAACCATTTTCCATCCTCCCTTCTCTTCATATGCATGCATGCCTTGCAACCTGTCTTAGGACATGATCGTGGATTGACAGGCGTGCTGGACCCACGCTTACTACCAAATCTAGAACAAGCTATTTTTACATCAATGAATTTTCCTGACTTTTTTGAACGGCGGCTTGCTCTTATTGTAATACCAAATCCCACACATCTAGCATATTCTCTGTAAAAAGAATAAGCTGCCTCCTTTGATTCAAACTTCAAACCTTTTCGGGGCTCAAAAAACTTAATCTCCTTACCCGAAGCATCCAAGACAAGAGCATCCTCATGCACTCCCTCTCCACTGGTATCGATGTTTTCATCCACATCTACTCTCAGATTTCCCATAACATCTCTACTAATTCTAGGAGAAATCTTTTCTACCCCAGCATGAAGTGCATCATTACCATCAACAATATTTGCATTTGAGCTAGTGCCTAATTTGTCCTCCTGGCCGGAAGGCAGCTCAAGATCAATATCCATGGTGAAGATATTTTATTGTAGAAAGACCATTCTAGCAAGATACCTGGAATGTAAAACAAATGGACAATAATTTAATGAACAAATTTTGTAAACAAATTTATGGAAGCACAATAAATTCAAGAACTTAATTAGGTACACGAAGATATACTGAAAAAGCACTAATGGAGAAATCTTCTATCAAATTAATATTCAGATAAGATAAAAAGAAAATATAGTTACCGAAAAAAAGATGAAAATAAAATATTAGGGCCAATGCCCACACAACGGCAATTCAATAGTAAGAGATCATATGAACAACAGGAGGAGAGTTTTTAGACTCTAGAGCTTACCATTAATCTCCTTTGTTGTGGGCCCTTCTGCTTTGCTTTTGACTTGCCTACGGTGACTAACAAAATTCAAGAATAGAGAGAAAGGAGGAAAGATGGAAGTGGAATTGTAGTCATAAACCACTCCGACGGGGTTACTTCCTTTACAAGTAAGCTGCTTGTTACAAGATGATTTCCATCAATGGAAACCCTATCCTTCTACCACCTACTATTATACTAGATTCTGTAATGCAAAAAACCCACATGGTGGGCCAAACTAGAATTTGGTCTACATGGGCCACACAAACTATTACATTGCTTCATTACAGGAAACTAAAACAGGTCGAATGATGAAAACTTGTGCCTAGCAATCGGATCAAGCCCAACTGAGTCCAGTTACTGTCCAATTCAACCCACTGAGGAAGCCCAAGTTAGTGACTCTTTTCAAGGATTGAATTTACTAAATTGCCCCCCTCCAGATTATTCATTGTATTCGGCTTGATATATCACTTGACTGTCTCTTAGGTCACCTACCTCGGCACCTATCAATCCAATTAAATGTTTTGAACCACCTGAATGTCCCTGAATCGTTGGATTCTCAGTGAACGAATGGCTTGGATTGAATGTGTTGCTGGTTTGATCACGGCTGTCCATGAGCTTCTCTACGCAAGCAATCAGACGGTAGTCGTTTGTTTGGTCTACCTTGGTTCACCCAAGTTTTCTGTCCAATTTACTCGTAGACTTTTCACTTTGCTCTATAACATTTCCCCAAGTTTCTTCCTTTATCTGCTTCATCTCCTCTCCTGTTCCATGGATTTCTTTTTTGTTTTGTTTATCTTTAAGAGCACTGTAACAACTCCCTCCCCCTTTTGAATCAACCTTGACCTCAAGGTTGGGATGCTCACTCATCATCCGTTTTAATGGCTTCCATGTCGCCTCTTCAGGCAATTGGCCGGACCACTAAACCAGAGCCTCTTGGTACACTCTACTTCCTTGCTAACAATCCCTGACTGCAAAATACATTCCGAATTTGGAGCCAGAGGAGCATTTTCATCCATTGTTAGTGAGGCAGTGGTAGGTATAATCTCCTTCCCTAACTTTGCTTTTAATTGAGAGACGTGGATCACTGAATGAATGACTGGTTGAGGTAGTAAATCTAGTTTATAGGCGACTAGATTTATCACGTTGAGGATTTGATATGATCCATGGTACCTTGGGACCAACTTCAAACCGCTTCTTTTCTTTAAATAAAGCTGTCTACACGGTAGGAGTTTCAAATAAACCCAATCACCTTTCTAAGAAACCCTTTCGGTTCTTTTTTTATCTACTTGCTGCTTCATCCGATATTGGGCTATGTTCAAATGCTCTTTAAGCAAACTTGAAACCCTAGAGTGATCCATTAACATATCCTCGGTAGACCTTATCTTAGTCAGTCCAGGAACATAATCTTTAAGGGTGGGTGGAGGAAAATCATAGAGGGCTTCATAGGGTGAAATCTTGATTGCTGAATGACAACTAGAATTGTAGCACCATTCGGCCAAGAATAACCAACTAGACCACAACTTAAGAGTCTTTATTGTGAAACAGCGTAAATAGGTCTCTAAATATTTGTTAATTACCTCCATTTGACCATCAGTCTATGGGTGACAGCTCAAACTGAACTTGAGTTGAATGCCCATTAAATAAATAACTCCTTCCAAAAGTTGCTAGTAAATGAGGAATCACGACCAAACACTATGATTAAGAGTAGCCATGTAACTTGAAAACATTGGTCTATAGAGGTGAGAAAGGGGTATGAAATGAGCAAATTTAGACAAACTATCTATGATAACCCAAATAGTAGTTGGAGGGGGTTACTTGGACACGTGGAATTCATTCGAACACATGACACATGGCAAGCCTCTGTATCTTCATTCCCTCGACACGAGGGCCATGGGGATCGTGGGAAAGTAAGCAGTTAAACTGTTCCCGCATCTCCCTTCATGTCAGCATGACGATCCACTTTCAAACGTGGTCCAATCATATAGAACAATATGTACAAGCTTCATATCTATAAAAACCAGATGATTTACATGGAAAAAGGTTAAGACACTATTTTTTCTTGATATTACTCAACTTCCTTACTTCCAAAAAGCCTGATATTTCCCTGATACTAACTTGATCGTCAGAGGGGCATTTAGCCAAACCTCGCCCAACCGACAATTTGTATTCGGCGAAGAATTGGAATGTCTTGACCCTCCACCATCAATCTACTCACCTAAGAGTCTAGATCATTAAAGAGTATTGCTCAAATAGCTTTTAAAGTGAGCTACCGACTCATGGCACTCCAATGGAGAACCCCTTGGAATTAGGCAAACCATCTATAAAATACAAAGCTATGTCAAACTAATTCCTCACCAGGATAAGGGTTGTAACAGTTCAGGAGCCGTTACTGTTTCATACTTGCACCTTTGACATGTATTACATTTCAGACTTCATTTTGGGCCAATAAAATTCCTTGAGACCATTCTGTAGGGGTCTTCTGAAATCCTCTATGACCTGCTGAGGGGGATCATCATGTATATACTGCAACACTTTCCTTTCAATAGCAGCATCATTTAGAATATAAAGTCTACTTTTATAAAATAATACTTCGTGTTTGAAAGAGAATTTTTGCATTCCAATTATTTCTCGCTGCATTTTCCAAATGACATTTTTGCACACAAGGATCTGTTGCATATGACTGCTTTTATCTCTTCAAAAATGCTGGGATACATTTTGCTTACTGAAATAGCCATACATGTTTGCCCTGTATCTTCTTGTTATTCGTACATTCCGGAAAGTGCATCTGCCACCTTGTTGTCATTGCCATGCATATATTCAATATTGAAAGTATATGCAAGTAAGCTTGTGATCCATTTCTGTTGAGCTGGGGTCCCTATTTTTTGCTCTAATAAGAATTTGAGATTGTGGTGATTTGTTTTAACTATAAAAGCTTGACCCAATAAATAAGGCCTCCATTTTTTGATTGCTTCACCAAGGGCAAACAACTTCTTCTTATAAGTAGATAATTGTAAGTCTTCCCCTTTTAGTGCTTGGCTAAAATAGGCTATATGTCTCCTATCTTACATAAGCACTGCCCCAATTCCTAATCTAGAAGCATCGCATTCTATTAGAAAAACCTTAGCAAAATCAAGTAAGGCTAGAACTAGTGGGTCAACAATAGATGCCTTTAACTCCTTAAAAGCCTTCTCTGCCCCCTCACCCCACTCAAAGGCATTCTTTTTTAACAGTTCAGTTAGGGGTTTAGCATTCCCTCTACAGTCATTTATAAATCTCCTATGATACCCAGTGAGTCGCAAGAAACCCCTTAGGTTGTGTTTGATTGCAGTCTTCGGATGGGGGATTGGACTGCAAAAGCATTCCGGACAAGATGTTCGGTGTTTGGTTTCAGAAAAGCATGCTGGACAGCAAGTCCGGTTCGGACTATATATCCCCCAAAAGGGGGAATAACTAATGCCAAAGGCTTTGTGGTATTATTTATCCGGAGTCCCAGATTTGTTTTCCACCAAAATCTAAAGGTCCAAAATTATTTCCTATCACATCTTGTGTCAAATTATATCTTTTATCCCGCTTTATATCCCACCAACTAAACACCAAAAAAATAATCCCACATAAAAAATTAATCCCATGTTATATCCAATCTCATATATTATCCATGGTATTACTTATACCCCATCATCCAATCCCCCTACACAAACACACCCTTAATGCCTTAATTGAGGAAGGGGTAGGCCAACTTACCATTGCCTGAATCTTCTCAGGATCAGCTTCAACCACATCTTTAGAAATTAAGTACCCGAGATAATCCACCTCCCTGCAAGCAAACCTACACTTAGACTCATTGGCATACAACTAGTGCTTCCTCAAAACCCCCAGAGCCATATCCCAATGCTATAGATGTTCCCCTTCACTCTTACTGTATATTAGAATATCATCAAAGAATACTAATATAAATCTCCTTAAGTAGGGTTTGAACACCTCATGTATGAGGTTTTGAAATGTAGCTGGGGCATTAGTAAGCCCAAAAAGGCATGACTAAAAACTCATAATGCCCATCATGTGTTCGAAAAGCTATCTTTTCCTTATCTCTTTTACCATTCTAATTTGATGCTACCCTGGCCTTAGATCTAGCTTGGAAAAAACAATGGCCCATTTAATTCATCCAACAGCTTATCCACAACCGGAATAGGATGCTTATCCTTGATCGTTACTTGATTAAAAACACTATAATCCACAAACATTCTCCAAGTGCCATCAGCTTCCCTAACAAGAATCACTGAGGGGAAAATGGTGATTGAATTAGTTGAATAAGGCCCAACTACAGTAAATCTTTGACAATCTTCTCTATTTCTTCCTTTTGATAGTGTAGATATCTGTATGGCCTTACTAAGATAGGGTTTGTTCCTTGTTGGAGCGTGATTTTATGTTGATGGCCTCTGATTGGAGGTAGTCCGTTAGGTTCATTGAAAACATCAGCATACTCCTTCAATAACATAGACAATGCCATAGATCTCCCTTCCAATTGAACTTTCAATGCATTTAACCCAACCACATGCAACACCTACCCTTTAGGCCTTGTCTAAACTGGCCTTGTCTAAACTGGCCATGTAGGCCTAAAGGGTGAAGATATTCATGTAGGCCTTGTCTAAACTGGCACAAAAGAATGATTTCATCTTCACCTATATCACATCTCATTCAGAAATCTTGAAACTCGGTGATATATTCACTAACTAAACGGTTGCCTTGCATAAGGCACATCCATTGGCTCAACAAAATAATCTGATCATGTGTTTAATACATCTTAACATAGAGCTTGGTTGCAAGATAGAGTCAAAAAGTGATTGTCAGAGTGTCCTAGAAGGTGTTGGAGTGTCACTGGAACTTCACTGGAAGTCACCGGAGTGGTCGCCGGAGGGCTGCAATGACAGTGGGAGGGTTCACCGGAACTAATTTTGGGTGGACATAGGGATGTGCACTGGGAACCTTCATTGGTTATTGGGTATAGGACTTCGATCGATGGCTTTTAACATGGAACACTGACGGGTTTTCAAACTGACCCTTTTTTTTTTTTTTTTTTTTTTTGGAATAGTCAAATTTAGCTCTGATACCAATTTGATGTATAACCAAGAGAGAAAAAGTAGCCAAGGAAAATAAATATCTAGAGAGAGAGAGAGAGAGAAGAACACTGTGAGAGTGGGAGGAAAACAACTCACAAGCTGTATTAGAATTGTAGAGGGAAACGTTAGAAACAAAAGGGTTTAGACTAAGTAGATGTAAAACAAAATATATAGAATGCAAGTTTAGCCAAAATAGAACAACTGGGGACATAGAAGTAAGTTTAGAAACACAAAAGATTG
>QLOD02000030.1:14975257-15023545 GCA_003260245.2 Sideroxylon spinosum | reverse complement strand
TTGGTCCATCCGAAACCATTTGCATGCCAAATTCATCTTCATGAGTTGGATCATGAATTCCTTGATGCACATCACTAATGGAGGCTTGAATAGTTAAAATTAAACCACTTTAGCAATTAAAATGACACTCGGTAGCAACAAATCCGCACATACTAGCTTCTAAGTGATCTTTACTCACTCTCCCAGCTGAGAGATACCCAAATAATTAAAATTAAGTCACTTTGGCCCATCAAATGACACCAATAGCGTCAAATCAACACATATTATACTTCAATAGACCTCTACTAACATTGCATGCTAAAGAAGACCCAAATAGTTAAAATTAAGCCAATTTAGCCCTTGAAATTACACCAAGTAGTGCTAAATCAACACATTTATATTTCAATAGATCTTTACACCCCATGTTGATGGAAACCTATATAGTAAAAGATAAAGGCATTTTTAGCCCTAAAAAGCTACCCATTACCTACAAATTAACACACATATAGTCCCTTATTCACATAACATGCTAAAGAGAAATGATCAAAAATTAAGTCACATTAGCACTTGAAATGACATCTAGTAGTACCAAATCAACGCATACTATACTCTAATAGAGCCTTACTCACAACCTAAGTTGATGGAGATCCAAGAAGTAAAATGTTAATGCCAATTTAGCATCGAAACAAAACTAAATTTCTTCTTATACTAGGTATATAAAGGCAATTTTCTAAAACTAAAATTTTATCACTAAAAAATAATCTAACTACTCCAACTAAAACAGCAGCAATCTTAGAGCCATTACCAAGATGCAAGTAAACCTCTCCATCACTTAGCATCTTGGTTTACTAAAACCAATGCAATGAATAACAAATGTCATTATTTACCTTGAAGTCTATATACTAAGAATATAAAGTACCTGCCCAAAAACTTACTTTAATAACAAATGATTCAGGTATACCTACATGCTTCTGTGCTACATAGGTAGGGCACTTCCTCTTCCATTGTTCTTAGACACCGTAGTGGAAACATTTTCTTTTTGGCTTGGCATTTGCTTTCTTCTTGTTCATTTTTTTTTTCACAATTGGGATAGCACCATCATCCTTAGTGCCTTTGAGACCAGCTTTCTTCTTTCCCTTGCCCTCACCCTCGCCCTTACACTTAGGCTTGGTAGAAGAAGGTATAATAAGATGAACACTAGGACTGTTCTTGATAATAACCTTTGTTGCCTTTAGAGTAGTAAAAAGCTCTGCTAATGAAAACACCAAGTTTGTTTATGTTAACATTTAACTTAAAATGGTTAAAGGAATCTGGCAACAACTCAATGATAATATTAATTTGGGACTCTCCATCAATTTCAGCCCCAAGGACCTCCATTATGTTTAAATAATCCATCATTTTTAAAACATGTTCTTCTACTAAAGTTCCTTCAGCCATCTTAGTGTTTAATAATGCTTTCATGGCGGTCTACCTACCAGGCCTGCTTTGTTCTCAAACATCTCTTTGAGGTAGAGCATGATATCATTACCACTATTCATGTTCTAGTGTTGATGCTGTAAGACATTGGACATCGATCCTAAAATCTAATATTGAGCCATCTCCTCAGCCTTCACTTAATTTGTGTGACAATCGTGCTCCTCCTGAGATGCACCTTCTGTAGGTAATGTTGAACATTTAGTAATGATAACATATTTGTACCTCTCAGTAGTGAGTACAATATCAAGGTTTCATTTCCAATCAATATAATTTAGCCCAGTGAGTTTATATTGATTAAGTATGATAAAGAAATGATTAAATGATGACATCTGATAACAAAATAAAAAAATCATTATTAAATATGGATGCAAACGAAAAAAATATACTTTTGTTTTCATTATCTAATATAGTGTTATCCTCAAGACATTATAAATGAATACATAGGAACTTAATCCATATAAATAACATGCTTTGTGGGGAAGTTATATGCTGCTTATATGATTAAGATGATGAAATCCTTTACAATATCAACTAGGCATCTCATACCATATGACATGATAATACCCTCTTTCTTGACCTTCAAAAAAAAAAAAATAATAATAACTAAATCGTAGAAACAATAGTTATGTTCCTTTCGATAAGTGCATACCACTACTTCGAATGAAAAACAACCTGTGAGTAAGCGTTCTCGTGGGAAGAATCACTCTTACCCCATCTCAATCATCCTTGTCTTAAGAGGTTCAATCTCGTAACCATTGTGAATAAGCACCTTCCGTGGTAGATGGTCACTCGAAGATAACTTGAGATATTTATTCCCATCTTATTATGAACCGATAATGGAAGAACAATAATTGAATATTTTTTTGAGGATACTTTAAAATTTATCATTCATATCTTGTTTCCTTTATTTTCAAAATATAAATTTAATTTTGAAAACGACTTTCTTTTACAAAATTTCAAAGCAAGTTATGAATGATTTCCTTTTTTAAGTTCATGGATTTAAAAAATTAAGTTAGCATGCTTGCATAACATGTATATCATCAAACATAATAATATCGCACACTGTATAAATATGCACAAACGTAAACAACATCTATCTTTTGGTTTCGAATTTATAATAGAAAACCTATGTAAAATCTATAACTTAAGGTTGAACTTGGCCTCCTTAGTCTCATTCTTTCTCTTTGTTTCTTCAATATTTAATATTACATTAAACCTATGCCCACGAATGGGTATACATAATTTCTAAATAATTAAAAAAAATAGAAGAAGAAATAAGGAAACTAATAAATCTGCCATTTCATAGGAAAACCAAGTTTATTGCCCTGTACAAGCCTCATATAAATTTATATAATCCTTTCTTATTGACCAACCAAAAACAAGATCCCCAAAACATTTATAACAAGCATATATAACCATTCATAACTAAATAATTTTAAACAACAATAAAATTGAAAGATATAAAAATTATGTGAAATTTAAGATTAATAATAGTTACTAATTCATAACCTTATACTAATTAATTACAAATAGTTAATCATACATTGAAGAATGTCAAAGCAAAAAAAGTAGGCAAAAGAATTTAGCTCTGTTTTGAACCAAAAATATTATTTTCAAAAATTTTTAAAAAATTGTAATTTTTAAAACTATTTAATTTATTCCAAAATTAAATTTTAATTTCTGAAAATATATATTAGGTTATTATAAAGTTACATAAAAAAATTGAGATCAAAATGAGTTGTTTTGACACTAGAATGGCCAAATAATGCAGTTCTAGAATTAAAAACAAACAAACAGGCCTTAATCCTTGCAGTCGCAGCTTGATCGAAGCCATTTAGCCGAGCCGTGGCTT
The DNA here is from genome assembly GCA_003260245.2 of Sideroxylon spinosum. Lineage (NCBI taxonomy): Eukaryota > Viridiplantae > Streptophyta > Magnoliopsida > Ericales > Sapotaceae > Sideroxylon > Sideroxylon spinosum. The sequence goes on along the minus strand of QLOD02000030.1, from coordinate 15,020,238 downwards.
GAGCCAACCCTCAAGCTGCTGGCTACCCCACACGAACAACCTTACCCACTGAACTAGGGTTCCAACGAACCCTTTGTTGGAGCTGATTTTTTTTCTTTTAACAGAAACATTTTCAAAAATAAAAATAATAATAAATAAATAAACCCCCCTCTCTCTCTCTCTCTCTCTCTCTGTTTGTGATTTCTTGGTAGACTCTTTGGTCAAACAAAAAAACATTCAACAAACCTATTTTTCCAGCGATGACTTCTTTTTCTTTTTTTATTAATTAAAATCTGACTTTAATTAATATTCTAGATAGCCATTAATTAATATTACTTGTATAAATAAAATAAAATAAAACTCAATTTAATTCCAAAAACTAACAAGAAGCTATACAAAATCATGTAACACTGCTCTTGTGCCAATTATAGGAATCAGTAACGTAATGGAATAGGCTTTCAAAATATTTTTTGTTAAGATCAATCATAAATGAAAGATTGTAAATTCCTTATGTAATTGTATTCGAAATACAATGACGAATTCAAATCAATAAATAGAAATCTAATCTTTCCTCCTTTGTTGATTTGAAATTGATATCTTGAAGCCTTTTGGTTCCTGACAATTAATACGCCTAGATTTTCTGCTTTTTTTTTCTTATTAGGATCCTCTAAGGTTTTTTTTTTTTTTTTGCCCTAACGTCGAGGGTTGTGTAGACAACCTAATAGATTGATCCTTTATATAGGCAAGAGTAGAGGACCTAGTGCAAATAAATTTAAGTTGGCTAATTAGGAAATTACCTATAATTATCTTAAAATTATAGATACACTGCCTAATAATTATACCTTACTTCACTAGAAAGGTATAACTGAATTCCAAATCCTGTTTATCAAAATAAATTCATAAAACACCTTGTTCGCTAATTAAGTTTGCAATTAAGCTCCCCTACAAGATATGGAATCAACTAGAATTAAAAAGCAATCTAATTCTAATTGATACCTCCTTCCGTATTCTAAAAACTATTATTCTAATCATTTTATATTGGTCATCATCTTAATAACATATCATTAAATGATCAGATCTAGATTTAATGGTTAGTTAATATTCTTAATATGAAAAAATCCCAATCTCAAATGAGATTGTAAATTTCTTCTTGATAGTGTATGTCCCTTAATTTTATGCAATGACTTCCCAAAACATTGAGGTTTTAGCCTAATGATAATTAGCCTCACTCCTGATGAATTAAACTCATCACTATATAAAATAGTGTCCATCACTACCTCAGGATCAAGAGCAACTGCTCAAAATGAACATAAAAAATGCATAATGCGAATAGCATAGCTTAGATGTGTTTCTTCTCATTGTCTCTTTTAGTATCTTTCACACCAACATTTTAAATTCAAAGTCTACTGCTCTATTAATTAAGATAAATCATTCTATCATATAGAAATCTAAAATGTTATAGTTTTTCAGTTGACATGTCCCCATCTCATCACCGATTGCGAAGTAATCTAGATTGATCAATACATTTATATCTTTTGTGTAAGAAATACTTTCATGCACATAAATCAAGTTTATTAATCAATCAAGGATTAGATTTATCACATGAAATACATGCAGCCATAAGAAATATAGAAAATTTAAATAAACTAAATAAGAATTCTTTATCAAAATAAAATCAGTTTATCATCTAATATATGACTTTAGTGCATAAATCCCAACAACCAGATATCATTTCAAGAGTAACAACTCCTCAACTGAACCCTCAAACTCCTCCTATTCAAGGTCAATAGATTGCCAATCCCTCAACTAGACACTAGCCATGTCCTTACCTCTCAACTTAGCCAGATATGTTTATTTCTGAATATCCTATTCTTCTAACCTAGAAAGCAATAACCACCACGTTGAGTCTAAAAGGAAGTCATCAACCTAAACTTCCAATTCTTAGTCAACCATCACCTTTTCCACTATTCCACTACCACAAAACTCCATTTATTAGATAGACAGCTCTGGCATAACTCCCATGCCCTTTTTTGCAATCTCTCAACCTTCACATTCAAACCCAGCAATTTCCAGCAACAACAAGCATCACTCTTTCTACCATAGCCATCCAACCTTTGTCTCCTTTAACAATGGAGCCTACTTTGGCTAAGAAAGTCAAAACCATTGAAAAGGGATTAAAGAATCACTCTGGCACCAGTGTCTACGAGAATACTGATCTCCAGAACTTGTGCATCTACCTAAACTTGAAGCTACCTTTTGAGTTCAAAATGCCAGATTTCCCCTAGTATAGCAGGGCAGATGTAACATCCCTAATTCTTAAATATATTATTAATTTAAATTTTATTTTTTGAAATTTTAATTGTGTTAATTTGGTATTATTTTTAATTTTTATTTACCTTTAATTGGATAATTAGTAGAGAATTTGGCATTATGTTAAATTATAATTAACTTAAATGGGATAATTAAATTAAGTTCTTAATATATATATATATATATATATACACAAATATTAATTAAATTAATTTAGTTGATGCTAGCCATGTGGGATGTGGCTAGTATCTATTTAAGATATATATGTATATGTAATAATGTATATATTTGTGGGTGGCTTAATAATGACATGGGAGACAAAATAATTAAGAAGGTGTAGATGTAAGGTGGAAGATGAGCCGTGTAAATGCCTAGGAAAAAAAGTCAAAAAAAAAAAAAAAGAAAAAAATAATAGAAAACAAACATCTTAAGGCACTGTGAATTGATCATAATATAAGAGATAGTCAAAGAAGGAAAACTACAAAGAAAGAGAAGCTGTGAGAAACCTTACAGAGTGATTTGGTCGCCTAGTGTCCAGGTAATTGATTTTATTTTGGTAATTTCAAAATTAGTTCAAAGACAACTTTTAATATCTAAGTTATATATAATTTATTTGGCTTAAACTGACAATTTGGAAATGGTCAGCAGCAATAACCTCAGTATCTTAATTTTTCCAGAATATTTGCTAATCAAATGGGTGTGTTAAAGGTAAAAGATAATGAATGTGAATTAATCTTGTTGATATTTTTTTTTGAAAGGTAAAAAATAAAATATATTAAAATATAATCATTAATGTAAAAATACACGGAGGTATACCCCCAGCCAAACTAGAACAAAAATCACTTCGAAATACAGATTAAAACTTAAAGAACAAGGGAAACAACATTTGCACTCAACACCAAGCCACTTCATACTACATCTTCAAAATAGAAAGTGGTAACCTCCATCTCTGAAGCAAATGAAGATTTTGATCAATCTTTTTGGGAAACCCAAACTACTCATCAAAGGCATCTTCACCATGTCTGTGATAACACGAAGAATGGTCACCTCATCAAGATAAGTATTGTCATGCTTTTTTCTATTCCTCCTTCCACAATACATAAACAGAAGCTGCAAGAGAGAGCTTACCAATGACTGATAACAAAGGCAACCCTTTACAATTATAGGATACCTAGGAAATCACACTCTCCCAAGATGTAAATGAATCCTGTAATCCAAAGTCAGATAAAACCAAATGCCAAACCTACCTGAAAAATATAAGAGCAGCCAAAGAAAAGATGATCATGATCCTCAATAGGTGCCTGATAGAACAAGCAACTCATCTAGGAATTCAACCTATATGATAGAAGCCTATCTTGAGTAGCAAGCTTCCTTTAGACTGCCAACTAGAGGATAAAAAGAATGCCTCGGTATATGATACTCAAACCACACTACTAGGTGCTAAGGAACCACAAAATGAGATACACACAACATCTCCTAAGCCTTGCCAATGGAGAACTCGCTCATTCCATTCTGCCAAAGGAGTCTGTTAGGACTATGAAGATTTGAAAAAGCCAACTTATCTGTTTCTCGCTTCAAATCAATAAGCTCATTGGAATTAGCCACAGGCCGATACCAACTATTCCTTAAGATAATACGACTGACCATAGCATCCTTAGATAAACTTGAATCACAAATGACTCTATCACAAGGTGAAAAACAAACCCTAGGCATCCAAGAATCAAACCAAAGAGAAATGTGATGACCATTACCTACTTTCATAGATAAAAATGGCCTAATCTTATCCCTTAACTTCAGCACCTTTCTCCAAGTCCAAGAATAGTTCTAAGGGACCTTTGTAACCCAAAAATGATTCTCACTAAGTAAATTCAATCTTACCCAAGCAACCCACATAGAATTAGAAGCAAGAGAGCACAACCACCAAATCAAACAAGTCATGTAAGCCAAATTCCAATCTTTAATCCGCTTAATGCCCAGCTCCCAAAACTCCTCTATTGCCTTAGTAACGGAAGCTGGTGAGAACACCAATAAGCCTGAATGCTAAATAAGACAAACTAAATTAGCTGTAACTGCCCAACAAATAAGAGAAAATGATTAGTCCAATTCTTCACCCTGCAGACAATAAAATCCTCTAATATATAACAATATGAAGCCCTCAATTTCGTAAAAATGAGTCGAACACCAAAATAACGAACTGGAAAGCAACCACCCTGAAAACGAAGAAGGTCACTAATCCCAGACTTAGTGTCCTTATCAACACCAGATAGTAAGATCTCACTTATAGCCTGATTCAGTTGTAACCCAGACAACATAGTAAAAAGCTACATCGCCTCTTTCAGTATAGTCACCGAACCCACATTACCTTTGCAAAACAACATAAGATCATTTGCAAAGCACAAGTGTGTAAGTTTGCTCTTTCTATAACACTAGTGATAATGAAAAAGTTGAGATTGAGTAGTCTTCTTTCCAACCATACAAATCAACACCTCCATACAAATAACAAACGAGTAGGGAGAGATAGGATCTCCTTGCCTCAACCCTTTCTTACCCCCAAAGTAACCATTCAACTAACTATTAATACTTATAGAGTACCTCAGTGTAGACACACAAGCTTTAATCCAATTAATAAATCTCAGAGGAAACCCAAAAAGCCTCATCGCTCCCATCGAAAATCCTATCGCACAAAATCATATGCCTTTATTAAATCTACTTTGATAGCACATCTCAAACTCAAGGAATTAATGTGATACGAACCAACTCTTGGGCCAGGAGGACATTATCTCCAATACTCTTACCATGAACAAATACAGCCTGAGCTTCATTAATAGTGGAAGGGGAACCATCTTCAAACATCCTGCAAGCAGCTTGGTAATGCACTTATAAATTATGTTGCAGTGCGAAGTAAGCTGAAAGTCTATTAATTTGGAAGCATCCTGAATCTTAGGTATCAATGCAATAATAGTAGCATTAGATTCCTTTAACAACTTACAAGGCCCAAAGAATTCTCGAACAGCAAACACCACCTCATCGCCAACAATATGCCAAGCTCATTAAAAGAAATATACATTAAAACCATCTAGCCTAGGAGCCTTATTAGGAGGTAAACTAAACATGGTCTTCCATACCTTATTATCAGAAAATCGGCCCCCAACCTATTAACAAAGTCATTTCTAAGCGAAGGAGAAACAAACTCAGCCATCTCATAAACTTTCTCAGAAGAATAGGATCTTCTAGAACTAAGCAACCTCTGATAAAAACCAATAATCTCCTCTGAAATTTACCTTTTATCCGTTACCACCCCCATCTTCTCGTTGCACTCTCAAAATTTTATGTTTATTCAAGTGATTCTTAATGGAATGAAAAAAGAAACGAGAGTTCTTATCGCCTTCCTTCAACCATTGAAATCTACTCCAATGTTTAACTAAGCTCCCCACCTCTTTAAAGACTTTCCTTAAGCGAGCTAAGCAATCTTTCTCCTTCTCTAATAAATCAGAGGTACCCTTAAAAGCATCAATAGAGGCTTGAATTAAAGAAAGCTCCGTACACAACTCTTTCTCCAAATCATAAGAACTAATACCCTTTTTAATAGCCAAGGTTTTAAGGGCCTCCTTAATTAGGGGTGGAAACAAGCTGAACCGAGCCGAATACTTACATTCTCGAGCTCGGCTTGATAACTTTGGTGTAGGCTCTAGCTCGGCTCGTTAAAGGTACCTTACAATTCGAGCTCGGCTCACAAATAGCTCGTTTAAGCAAAGAGCTCGAATTAAGCTAAATAAGCTCGAGTTCGAGCTCGAAATAAGCTTGGAATAGGCACCATTTTATATGGTCTGAAAGGAAATGGGCTACAGAATTCTTGTAGCTACACAAAGTTCTATAAATATTGTTTCATAATAAAATGTTGTATAGAGAAAAAGTTCTAATACCCACAAGTGATCTCAAATGTTAATTATTTTTCCATTCCATGGTTCCACTTCAAGCAATTAACTGTAAGCTTATCATTATTATTAAAATTAAAGAAGAATAACATAGATTTCGAGCCCGACCTCTTCATGGACCCAAACCAGATCAGTAAGAAACTTCTTGTGCTCATCAAGGACAGCCTTTATTAATTCTACACGTAAAAATCAAGAACTGAAAATAAAAATTGTCCCAAAATTAATCAAACAAAAGAATTTTATTTGACATTGAAAGAGAGAGTTACATCAATGAAATATAAGAACCCATTCAGACCCAAGTATAAGAAAATCAAACACAAGATGTCTTACAAAACGGAATTAAACAATGCAGTGGCTTACAAATTACAATGATACCTTGGCAAATTTAATAACCCTCATTCCATTACTATATACCAAGTATTTGTTGACTTGTAAACTAACATGCAAATAATTGAAGAAATACTAAAAATAGAACTATTTATTGATTCCAAATTTGTTGAAGAGGTTAAAGAAAATGACTCATAAGATTTTCTAGTTTGGAACTTGGGACAAAGTTGAAGGAATTATCAAGAACCCTGCCATTTTCTTATAACTATCCAAACTAAGAAAAACTTAATTGAGCAATTTGAAGACATCCATTGAGAACATAAGAAATTTTGGAAATATGATTTTTAATATTACATGAGTCTACCAGTACTAAGAACACATTACACATACAAGAAATTAAAACAAAACAAACCTATAGAAGAGTCTACTCTAAACACACCATACATACAAGAAACTTAATCCACATCAAATATAAAATTCTCAGCTTTCACAGTAATAAAAAACATTAACAAAATGACATTAACTGGAACCTTTCGCAGTATCATATGTCCCTTAATTCAGCATTAACATTTAGAACTGCAAAACAATGAAAAAAAATATCATCTATCTGGATTTAAGGAAAGACATAAATTAACAATGAACATAAATACAAAATATTTCTACCACGTATGTAGTATGACATTGTTATCAAGGAATGGGCAAAGTCATTTCTTGCAGTTGTTTTTCCATACATAAACACAAAATATCTAAACAAAACATTTAATAGGTCTAACATAATTCTCCCTCCTATATAACTAAATAGTTAAAATAACACAAAAATATAGTATAATACCTTATGTTTTTTCTACACACCATGAAGTGCACGAATCTAATCTCCCCCACACATCAAAGATTCAACAGTTTCAATAACTAAAGAAGCACAATATGAATCAATAACTCACCCACCAGCACTAAAAGTAGATTCTAAGGCTACAGTGGAGATCAGAATTACAAGAATATCAGCCGCCATCTTAGATAAAATTCAGAATTTCAAAGTATTAGCCTTCCACCACTCTAATGCACTAAAATCAGTGTGAGAAATTTCTTCACAGATATATATTTAACTGAAAAATTGCTCTCTTCGTACATAAGACATTAGCTTCTTCTAGAGAAATCCATTCCTCCACTATATGCGTCTTCACCATGCACTTGCACATAATCATTAAAAATTTCTTATAAAGCCCCTTTAACTTCATCAACATTTCTTCTACAATCATCCTCCGAGTAAATCTCAGGAAAACATATCTCAACCCTAAGTAGTTTGCACCTCAGATCTAGAACATTAGTAGTAGACATCACTAAATTGCATTCACCCCAATATTTTCAAATTTCTCCTTCATCCTCCATGCCATTGCTCACGTAAAATCATCAGTTGAGGCTTGGTCAATAACTTATTCTACCTTATATACTTCAGTAAGATACAAGTTAGAAGTAAGGTAATCACTGCTAGATATAATGCTATAGCTACATTTAACACTTCAAGTAGCTTACAAATTTTCTCAATTTTGTCCCAATACCCTGATTTTGGTACATTATTGTAACTGGGTTCCCTTTTTTTCAATCTTGGAAAAACCTCCTTAAATTTTAATGCACTTTCCAACATGGCATATGTGGAATTCCATTGAGTCGTATAATCCAAAATTAACTTTCTTTCTCTAAGTTGTAACTATTGCACTATTTCACAAAATGTCTGAAGCCTCGCCTCAGAAGAGTTAACAAACCTCACACTTTCATGGACATCGTCAATTATACCTTTAATCTTAGCAAATCCATCTTGAACTAACAAATTTAGAATACGCGCACAATGTTGAATATGAAATAGTCTTCCACCACCAATTAACCTCATGCTTCTGGAACAATTTTCTTTTAAAATCCTTAAACATGCTTCATTGCAAGAAGTATTGTCAACAGAAATAGAAAACACCTTGTTCTTAATCCCCTAATCCAGTAAACACCTATAGATAGCATCAGCTATATCAACCCCACGATGAGGGGGTGGCACGTATCGAAAACTAAGCACACATTTTTGTAACCTCCATTCAGAGTCAATGAATTGGCCTATAATAACCATGTACCCAATCTTTTGATTATGTGATTTCCACATATCGGTGGCTAAACGAATTTTCCCAATCCCTTATAGAAATACTTTCAACTTATTCTTCTCAGCTTCAAACACAGCCATACAATCAGTCTTAAGACTCTTACGAGAAATTTTCTCAAATGCAGGATTTGCAACCTTCATCATAAAATTGTATCCGTACTCTTCCACAACATTGAATGGATGCTCATGCATGAGAATCTAATGACTTACAGCCTCTTTCATCCGTGATTGATCATATTTTCCACCAGGTTGCATAAGATGATGACACATTAACCTTTCATCTACAATCTAACCCAAAATTCGGAAGTTCAACGTTTGTTGTTTTTTTCTTTTTTTTGCTCTAATTTTCTTGTCACACATGACTCTAAATGTTGTTTCATATTTGTTGTTGCTCTAGTTGCACTCATTGATAGTTTAGTCTTACACTGTACGCACTAGACCTTTTTCACCTCACTTGGAGGCTCAATTTCCTCAAACTCCAACCTAACAGTAGACTTTTTTTGCCTTTTTACCATAGTCGTCACTACTGGTTCTACAACTCTAGGTTGTTCATCTCCATTAGAAGGATCAATTTCAATAGTCTCATTATTTGGGGTAGGAGAGGAACAAACACAAGTGTGTGCTGAAGATGGGTTGGTTTCTCTTGCTAGAGATGACATTCCTATCAAGAATGATGAAGATGATGCTAAAAAAGTAAAATAATACTTTCCAAAAGATTTTAAAAATTATAAATTTAGTTTTGACAAAAATAAAATAACTAAATATTATCAAATACTTAGCATCTTTTTAGTTTTGGCAAAAATAAATTAATACTTGCCAAAAGATTTTAAAAATTATAAATTCGATTTTAAAAAAATAAAATAACTAAATATTATCAAGTACTTAGCATTTTTTCATAAATGTGATGGTTACAAAATATTTCCCCCTTTTCTAACTATGATATCCTCAGTTATCAATTATCAAAGTCTACATTAATGCAAAATAACTTTTAAAATATTTCACTTTAGTAAATACTAAAATCCATTCAGTAAATCTTAATATATATATATGTGTGTGTGTGGGTGTGAAAACCCATACATCAAGAAATTCAAGCACATTTGGAACTGCTTACAGTTATGAAAACAATCAAGAAACCACAATCAATCACATTTGCACATGAACACACGATATTGAAATAAAAGAAAACCACAATCAAGAATTGGGTATTGTTTTATGTGTTCAAACTTGGAACTGGCAGCAGTTATGAAAGAAAAAAAAAACAATTTTCTTAATGAAAGCAACAAATAAAACACTATTTTGTTCTCTCCATAGATAAAGTAAAAATAGAAAGGAACACACATCAGTTGAAATAGATGAATAGATCATTACCTCTTTCAGCAATCTGATGGAGAAATACTCCGGTGGTTTTGGCTTGGAAAAATGGTCTGGTGGTGGGGAAGCTGATTTGGGGGAGAAAAAAATTAGATTAGTCAGTAAAACAAGATAGAAAGATAAATAGATAGATAGATAGATAGATAAAGAGAGAGAGACTACCTTGCAGGATGCACGGTGGTTGCAGTGGCAGGGATGAAATTGTAGCGGAGTTCAACTAGTGGCTGTGTGACGGTGGGCTTCGGTTAAGAAGAAATAGTGACTTAGGGTACGCAAGTGGCAGAGGTTCAGAAAAAATTAAACTCTGTAATGGTTTTTGGGTTGAAACAGTGCCATTTTGCTTTTTGAGCGGCTTGCAAGCCTTATAAATCGAAGCATGCCAGGCTTGAGCTTAGCTCGATTTGTTAACGAACAGTGAGCAGAGCTCAATTTCGACTCGAAATTTAAGCGAACCGAGCTCGAATCGATCTTTTAACGTGCCAAGCTCAAATAGCTCGACAAAAGCTCGATTCATTTGAAGCATAAGATTCAAGACATGATAGATAATGGACTCATAATAGTACAAACCCTTGCTACACCTAATGTTACTAATAATCCGCTATCGAATCATGCAACAGTAAATGCTGTCTTCCAAAATGAAGCATTTGATTTCTAGTAGCTGATAGTGTTGTGAGAATTAAAATTGCTGAAGCTCCTAATAGCTCTGGCACGGTTGCTACTCTCAACAGCAGTGTCTCCATAAACCAACGTCATTTGGTTCACAGATCTCTTTCAATCCGAGTGCTACAGCGGTCTGATGACTCAATATGTTATATTTTAGAATCACCTGAATACACCTCACTTCCTCCAATTCTTGATCCATACTCGGGAGATATACCCTTCTATCATTAACCTACACTCCTCAATATCCTACTTAACCCCAACTATGAATGTATCTCGCTTTCACCATAACATAATGCCCATTCACTTGATTCACTTGAGTACATTCCAAGAACCCCTGTACATGCCCTAAGCTCTTCACAAAACCTTATATCCCTTCCTAGAAGCACTTCCTGTAGCTATCCATCAATTCATGTCCATCCCGTTTCACACTACCTTTTTACTCCACCGCTATCTCACTTCAAAAAGTTATCCTTACACATGCTCCTGCTACTTATACTTTTGCTCCAACCCCTCAATTGATAGTCTCAAAAAGATTAACTCTTGGGTTTCATTGCTGTATTTAACCGTGATGTCCCAAATAGCAATATTAAAGGGGGTGAATAGAGGTTCTTAAAAATTTTTACAAATAAAACTTACAACCCTTAAAATAAATTTGTCAAGATGAAAGGAATGATAAAATATGGACTGCACTTAAAAAATATTAAATATTTATGGATGAAGGGTGACTGCTAGTGTTTGAAATAAATATAAAGAGAAGGAAAGAGAAGCAAACACAATCGATTTATAATGATTCATCTTCAATGTTGCCTACGTCCACTCCCTCAAGGTCTTCCTTGAGATTTCTCCACTATTCTTTGAAAAACTTGTTACACACTAGCTTCCCAAGGTGCTAGAAACCTTTTCCAAGTGGTTTTATCCCTAAATCACTCACACCAAGTGATTCTATCCCCAAATCACTCCACAAGTCTCTCTCAAAGAATATCCTATGTTTTGGTTCCAACACATGAACCAAAACCAATAAGAGCTCACCCAACTCCCATAAATTAATAGGGTTATAAGTTTCCCTTTCTTACTATAATAAAAATGAGTTTAGCACTCAATCAAAGAAAAAAGAAACTCTCATAAGTTGAATATGAAAGATGAAGCACAAGTATAAGAGGATGTCACTATATCTTTGCAAAATGATGAACTTTCTTATTTCTCTTTGTAAGCACTTATTTCTTGCTTTCTTCATCTCTTGAATTTGAGTTTGAGGCTGTATTTATAGACAAAAATCCTCAAATAGCCGTTACTAAGTGAAAATACACTTTTGCCCTTGAAATAAATTGAATTTTCTTGCTTTCAATGCTGCCTTTCAGATTCAGATTTTCTGAGATAACTTTGTGACCCTTTTTTACCTTCATAAAGTTCATATTTGACTTTTGTGGAGATTAAAAGTCTTTATAGATATATAAGTCAGCTATCACATGTTAAGATTTGAGCTTCATCTAACGGTTAGATAGTCAGAATTGCTTCCGCACCGAGACCAGCTACTGATAGATTTTTCTAACACTCTGAATCTGTGTTTCTAGTTTAAGCTTCTGTTTCACCATGATACTTTTGGAATTAGAAGAAACTTAAACTACAAAAGTTGTAGCTTTATAAGTCTTTTTATCATAAACCAAAAATCAGAATTCTTAAAGCTTTATTTTATGAGTTATACCCCAAAAACCAAGATTATCTCTAGAATTCAAAATTAAAACTTCTTTTGCCAAAACTAATCTTCCATCTCCTTTCTGGACATCTTAGATTTAGATACACAAAATGTTCCCTTCAGTAAAGTTATAGAATATGAAAGTCTAGTTTACTATAGTAAACTTTAATGAAAAGTGAACTGTTAGATCTTTCGATATCATCTGTATACTGACATATGTCTGATTTGTAAGTTCATCCAAGTTCATCTCCAACTTCAAGTCTTCATCTTTCTTTAATTTCCGTTACTCCAAACTTTGAAATTCCTTTATTTCTTCATCCAAATTATGTAAAAATACTTAAAAAATAATATCAATCTCTTCTAAGCATTTTATCTTGAATTGATCAAATTAAAATGAATTTTAACATACAATGTCTATTTGAAAATTAATTGTGAAAATTTAATTTAGTGTTTGTTATCATCAAAATCAATCATAAAACTAAGTTTATGAATCTTGGGTCAACAAACCAGATTAGTTGTAAGTAACCGATTTTCATTTAGCAAAAGTAAAGGACTGAAGATTCTCTACAACCCACTTAATTCTTCGAGACCAATTCGGTATAAGGGTCGGAGCAATGTTATGGAATTGTCAAGCTCATCTTTCCGGGATGTTAGTATGATGGAAATTGCTGCTTCATTTTGAAATGATTATACATAGATGCCTGATAAGAAAGGGGAAGTTTAGCTTGAAAGAATAGACTATTACTATGGCCAGCATGGATAAAAAATCATCCGATTTCGAAGTTTCATCATCCAAGAAACGATAAGCAGTATCTCCTATTCCTAAAGTGAGATTTTCTTTGCAAGGGAAGGCTGTAGCAAAACTTCATACTTTACCAGGTACCACATCAACACGCTAAGACTCTGTCCTTTACTCTTCCACATGTGATCATTAGAGCTAAGTCTGTGTTCCCGAGAGTTTTCGATTCTAAAGTAACACAAGGACCAGAGCCATTTTGTACTACTCCTTTTCCATCATCGCCGAATCCGTTAACACTTCCGACTTTTTCGATGGTATTTCTTTTATTGCAACAATTGACAGTAAAAAATGAGAACGCTATTCCTTTGAATTATCCCCCAACACATAATTCTAGTAAAAAACCTACCATGCAAAACAATCTTATTACCCGGTCAGGAAGTGCGTAAGTTCTTGAAAAAAAAAAAGAAGGAGATTCCCAGAGCCACCTCAGAGGAGGCCAATGAACTAATAAGAAAGTGGCATGATATTTTCGATCAATTAAGAAGGGTATTAGCACAAATTTCTTTGCTTGAATTTTTTTTTTCTAGGAAGCATAGAAATACTATTATTGATTTGTTCAAACAGGCTCATATACCAAGAGATACCAAGCCAGAAGCCTTAGGGGAGATAATTTAGAACATTGTTGTAACTGAGGCCATTACCTTCACCGATGATGAAATGCCGAAAGAAAGAAAAGATCACACAAGGCCACTTCACTTTTCAATCAAGACTAGGGGGCTTATAGTTTCCAGAGTATTGATTAACAATGGCTCATAATTGAATGTGTGCCCTTTGACAATATATAAAAGGTTAGGAATGCAAGAAGACTAGTTACATAGCTCTAGAGTGGCGACAAGAGCTTTTGATGGAGCTAGGAGTGGTCCCTTGGGAAAAGTTGACTTGAGCCAATGCAATTTGAAATCAAGTTTCAGGTGCTGAACATACTCGCTGCTTGTAATCTACTTATTGGAAGACCTTGGATACACGCTGCAGGAGGAATTCCTTAGAAGTCTCCACCAGAAGATAAAGTTGACAGTTGATGATTAGCTTATCATAATTCATGCAGAGAAGAAGTTTGCCATTTATGAGGCACCTTGTGAGCTAAATATCCAGGGAACTGAACCAACTAGCTTTTAAGTGTTGCAGTACGTTACTGCCATTGATGGAAATTCACCACTAATAAAATACCGTAAGAGAGAGTTAAACATAGTGGAAACTTTTCACCAACTGGTATTTCAGCCAGGCCTAGGACTAGGAAGATATTTGCAAGGAATGTCATACCCAATTACTAATAGAGGCCAGCTAGACAAAAAGGGCCTAAGGTATTCACATAAGAAGATAGTAAAGAAAGGAAATTCAGAAGGAGGCAGAACCCTCGATTCATGTCTCACAGATTTATGAATGTAGCAACCATGAATAGGGAGAAAGATTTCATACCCTTGCTTGAGTCCAGCATATGAGTTGTAGTCCCTAGGGAAACTTTGAAGTACTAGTCGGCCCAGAAGATAGTCAAGCCTCGTAAGTTTAGGTAACTGAACTTGTTTGCTAGTCTTTGGTTTTTATCTTAAATATCAAGTTTTGTATTAATGATGACTATTTCTAAGACTTCAGTACACTAAAGTATTATGAAAAGCTGCAAGGGTTATCATCTATGTGACAGTTTTCTATGATTAAAGAATGACGTCAAATTGAGAATTATCCATTTCTATACTTATCTATGCCAAGTTTTTAAACCTTCCCTCATGTCAATAAACATGTTCCAATTGCTGATGACTACGACTTTGAAATGAAAACAGATTTCGACACCATGTAGATCGACATTGAAAATGATCCTCAAGTTGCTAAAGCTGCCAAAGAAGAATTTTAGAAAGAGTTGGAGAAGCATGAGAACAGACCATTACCCAATATAGAAGACACTAAAACCATTAATTTAGGATGAAAGAATAAACAAAAGAACGTGAAGATTAGAACTATCCTAGACAAGTTTCAGAAAAGAGAAATGAATCAGATGCCAAAAGCCTATTAGGATGTATTTTCGTGGTCATATGAAGATATACCAAGATTAGATATCTAAATTGTGGAGCATCAATTGCCCATATTACCAGACTCAAGGCTGGTCAAGCAAAGCTTCGAAGATTAAAACCAAAATAGAGTCTCAAGGTTAAAGAAGAAGTTATCAAACAATTCAATGTCAGATTTCTTAAAGTGGTCTCTTATTCAACTTTGCTTGCCAACACTGTTCTAGTACCAAAGAAGGATGATTGAGTCAGGATGTGTGTGGATTATCGAGATCTCAATGCTGCTAACCTCAAGGATGATTTTCCCATTCCATAGTTGGATATCCTCGTCGAAAACACCACAGGGCATGAGATGTTCTCATTCCTAGATATTTTCTCTGGATATAATCAGATCAAGATGGCTCAAGAAGATCAAGAAAAGACTACCTTCATCACCCCATAGGAAGTATACTACTATGTAATCACATCGTTGGGTTAAGAAATGTTGGTGCAACTTACCAGAAGGCGATGGTTATGTTATTTCCTGACATGGTCCACAAAGAGATGGAAGTATATGTGGATGATATGATAGTAAGTCAAGAATTAAAGAACATCATTTGGTCAACTTGAAGAAGTTGTTTAATCGACTGCATAAGTACAAGTTAAGATTGAACCCGGCAAAATGGAATTTCGGAGTCATGTCCGATAAATTGTTAAGGTTTATAGTCAATCAAAGAGGAATTGCCATTGATCCGTTAAAGATAAAGGACATCTTGGACATGCCAATGCCTAAAGAAGAAAAGGATATCAGATCTTTCCTAGGTAAAATGAACTTCATTGGCCGTTTTATTGCACGACTCACTCATACTTGTGAGCCCATCTTTAAACTACTCAAGAAAAACAGTATCAAAGAATGGAATGAGGATTGTTAGAAGGATTTTGAGAAGATCAAGTAGTATTTACTTAGCCTACCAATACTTGTTGTACTTGAACCAGATTTATCGTTCCTAATGTACTTGACGATTTGTGAAAATTCAATGGGATGTGTTTTAGGTCAACAAGAAAGGGATGGTCATGGGGAAAAGGCATCTATTATCTGAGCAAGAATTTCTTGGAATATGAAGTAAAGTATACGATCATGGAGAAGACTTGTTGTGCGTTGGCATGGGTAACTCATCGCCTACGTCATTATATGTTGTATCAGAGAACGCACCTTATCTCCAGGATGAATCCTCTAAGTACTTGTTTGGGAAGCCAAGTCTATCTGATGAAATTGCTAGGTGGCATATGATTTTATCCGAATTCGATATATCATTTGTCACCAACAAGTCTGTTAAGGGGAGCATCTTTGCAGATTATCTTACTGATAATCCGGTGGATGATCAGGAGCCATTTGACCTTACATTTCCTGATGAGGATATTTTTATGGCACAGACAGAAGTATATCAGAAATCCGGGTGGAAGATATATTTCAATGGGGTGGTAAACAAGAAAGGGGTAAGAATTAGGGTAGTTATAGTGTACGAAAAAGGAAATAGATTTCTATCATTTGCTAAACTATTTTTGGAGAACTGCACCAATAACATGGAAAAATATAAAGCATGTATACAGGGTTTAAAGATGGCTTTGGATTTTGAAATCAAGGAGCTCACGATATGTGCGGATTCAGAGTTGATCATACAATAAAGCAATGAAGTTTATTAGACTAAGGATGAGAAACTCTTACCTTATCATCGAAAGTGATCGATTTAGCCGAGCTGTTTGACGAAGTATCTTTCCTTCATGTTCCACGATTAGACAATGCTTTCTCTGATGCTTTAACCATACTGGCTGCGTCTGTAAAGTTTTAAAAATATGAAGATATCCTAGTGATTCAGATTCAGATTCAGATTCAAGGCAGGCCTTCTTATCATTACAATGCCATTGAAAAGGAAGAGCAACCACGGTTCATAGATGTCAAGAGGCTAATCCAGACTAGAGAATACCCACCAGACATCAGCAAGAAGGATAAAAGAATACTTCTCCCATTATCCAATGGTTATTTCATTACTAGTGAGATCTTATTCAAGAAATCATCTTTTGGGCCATTAAGATGTGTGACTGAAAGTCAAGCAAATGAGCTTATGAAGGAAGTTCATGAAGAGGGATGTGATCCTCATATAAGTGGTCCTCGTCTAGCAAAGAATATCATTTGATCTGGGTATTATTGGTTGTCGATGCAATCGTATTATAACAAGTATGTCCAGAGGTTCTATAAATGCCAAATTTATATAGATGTTCTAGGGGCTCCACCAAAAGCATTGCAAACTCTATCATCCCTATGGCCCTTCTCTATGTGAGGCATAGATATGATAGGGTCCATAACACCTCACGCTTCAAATGGGCATCGATTCATCTTAGTGGCAATCAACTACTTTACCAAATGGATAGAGGCAGAGTCTTAGGCCAACGTGATAAAGAAGGTGGTAGTTGATTCATCAAGCTCAATTTAATTTGAGGTTCTTGAGTTTATCATCACAGATAATGCCACTAATCTGAATAATGATGATATGTTGGCTTTGTGCAAGGAGTTCAAGATCAATCATCAAAATTCAGTAACTTATCGCCCTCAGATGAATGGGAAAGTGGAAGCGACAAACAAAAACATCAAAATAATGATCAGGAATACAATAGATATTTTCAAGGATTGGCATAAGAAATGGCCATATGCTTTGATGGCTTACAGAATTATGATACAATCATCAACTGGGGCAACCCCTTATTCTTTGGTCTATGGAACTGAGGCTGTTCTACCATTGGAAGTGTAAATACCCTCTTTAAGGGTCATGATGGAGGCAAAGCTTGACGAAGCAGAATGAATCCAGAAACGAAAAGAAAATCTCACACTGTCAAATGGAAAAAAGACTAGAATTGCTAAATAATTTACAATATTATCAACAAAATATTACTTGATCTTAAAATTGAAAAGTCAAAGCTAAAGAATTCATGGAGGGTGATTTGGTGTTGAAGCATATTTTCCTATTCAGGTAGAAGCTAAAGGAAAGTTTGTGCCCAGTTACCAAGGACCATTCATTGTTTAGAAAGTCTTATCGGGAGAAGCCCTCATACTAGTATAAATGGATGGAGAAGCATTTCCAAGCCCTATTAATTCTGATAGTGTAAAGATGTTTTATTCATAAAGGACCTCTCTTGTAAGGGATATGTGGAATGTATTATTATGAATAAAAAGATTTTGATTCCAATGTGTATGAGAGAGATGAATAAATGTATGATTTGAGATTATGGTGAAAACCCGTTGGTGGGTGCTATAGGTAAGAAAGTAGGATCATGGAAAGATACAAAAATGCCAACACAGTGAAAACCTAAAAGGGCGCTATTGTGCAACATTAGCAAAAAAAAAAATACGTGCATGTATGTCCATGATTAATAATGTTGCTTTAGTGACTAAGTGAGCATTTCCACCTCAGTACTAAGTTGAAAATCTACCAAGAAGACATCAACTTCTCGAGAATAGGTTATATCACCATTAGGGAGCCACGTCAACCGGATCAGGATCTTTGGAATCAATAAATGGGTACCTTCTATTCTACCTCCATTCTGATTGTATTCGTTAAAATTAAAGCATGAATAAATACATGAAAAGAATTCTCTTTCGAGCAAATTTCTTTCGATTAATAAGATAGAGGTTACATAGATACTAACAACTGCAGTTTATAAGACACGATATACAAGATTACAAACATTTTCAACTACAATATAGGACGAGATACTTATTATAAGGATCAAAGAGAGCTAATTGGCATGATGGAGTGTTATAATCTCTTGACGAAACTCAGTAATCTCAATGTTCAATGCAGCCACCTAATCAACTAGAGAATTCTTGTCAGCGATAATCTGGTTGTGATAAATTTGCAAATCCATGAGAAGTTTTTAAGCCTTTTTTGCTCTAAGGCTTTCTAAATCTCTAGTGGAAGTAATATCAGTAAGATGAGCTTTATAGCTATAATTTCACCTTCAAGATGAGTTATAAGGTTATCTTTGGTAGCTACCTGTTCTCTGCCACTGGTGCTGGATGAAGAAGTAATGTGTTCAGCCTGAGTTCAAGCTTATTCACTATCAGCCAATTCAATTGCCTTGTCACTAGGATCTCAGCCCACATCACGATGGTAGGGGCATTATTGGATCCAACCACTGACTTAACTTGACGAGGGATGTTTTTAGCCTCAATAACCGCCAAGTAAAATTTCTTTGAGGTGACTTGATCCCCTTTAACTGAGAATATTTCCTGGGGAGTAGGGAATTTGACCATCTAGTGGTAGGTGGAAAGGATTGCCTTCATCTTATGCAAGTAAGGCTGCCTATTAACGACATTTTAAAAGGATAGGATATCTGCCACCAGGAATTCGATCCAATACCTATAAGGCCTACTCAGATTGGTAGTAAAACTCTACCCAATGGCCAAACTAGAGGCAAATTGAATCCGATCAATGGACAGCTGGCAGGCATAAGGTCGATCTCTTTAGGCTGAGTTCCTTAAAAAGCTCGTAATACATTACCTCTGTAGAGTTGACTTGATCTATTAGGACCCAGCATACTTGGCAGTCTCAGATCCTAAGCGTGATTATCAGAGTATCATTATAGGGTTGTTGAATGCCCTCCAAGTTGTGATCAATGAAAGTAATCTGCTCGGTTGAATGAGCCCTTAACCTCTTGCAATTTGAGCTGATGTCTCTTCCATATTTAAAATCTCTTTTAGGTGAGCAGCCCTCTAATTTTTTGCTCGGGACATGATCTTCTACTTTCTAAATTCATATCCCAAATAGACTATGTGGATGATCTTCTAGGCTAGCCTCTCGTTTTGCTTCGTGGCTATTTTTCTCCGGTCAGACAAGTAGGCTCCCTATGGCGTCGTAACCTTCATTGGTTTACGTTACGTGCAGGTGGCATACTCATACCAATTCCTCTAAGTGATGCTTGAAAGCTTGGCACTCATCTATTCTGTGCCCAATGTCCCTGTGGTAAGCATAGTGTAGGGACTTATTTCTTTTAGAAAGTCTTTTCCCAGCTTCCTCGGCCATATAAAGTATAGCTAGTCCTTTATTTTGGGCAATAGCTTGTAGATTGGGATCCTAAAGACCGTGTTCACTACCCCAAACATGTCTTTCTTTCCTTGGTCCTTGGTCGGCCTTTTATCATCATCTCAGGGCTGGGCATTCTCCTTTCTTGGAACCTCCTTTTCAGTACCCCTAGTTTCATCGTCCACCTTGGAGTACTTCTTGACTTGTTTCATGAGATCGGCCGAATCCGTAGCAGCTCATTTGTTTATCGATTGCCAGAGCTTGTCTTCTAGGAGCACCCCTCTAATTCGTTATATGTCTTAAAGTAGCACCAAGTATATTACCTCAAACTCTCATTCTTTCTCTGTTACATTGTCATCAATGAGTACACGAAACGAGGTCATTTGTTGTTGGAGATCAAGCAAGCAACAAAGGCCTTCACTAATTGATGATAATTTTTTATTAAACCAAACCCTAGCTTGTCCAACCAGCATAAAGCCACTTGCCCCAAGCTAGAAGGGAAGACCTTACACAATAAGGTGTCACTATAGCTCTAGAGAGACATAACTTGTTTGTAATGGTAGACTTGTCCCACTGGATCGGCCTTGCCATCATAAAGTGTGAATCTTGATGGACTGAACTTCTGAGGAAACTCCATTTTCTCAATGCTATCTACAAATAGAGACGCAGAAATTCGGCTAAGATCCTTTTAGCCAAATGATGGGTAAAATTACTACTATGATGGTTGGCATGGTTTGTTACTTATTTGATTACCCAGCTCTTCCGATCTTCTTTAGGTTCCTTACCAACTGGTTTATTCATTAAGTGATGAGTCTACTTAGAACACGCTTCACTCTGACAAAAATAGAAATTGGAGCACCTCTCTGATCTTTTCCCAGTAAAAGAGTATGATTGGCTCAATGATCTGTGACACCTCCTTTGGTCAATAGTAGAGCTCCTACTCCTTTACGCATGGCAACAATGCTCATGTTGAGTATGATCTGGGGCATTAGGAGGTTATTGGTCAACCTCCTATTGCGCTTGAGCCTTTGAGTGAATATATTGAGTTGCTCTTGAAGATCTCAAACTCCCACTCCCTACGCTTGATCTTCACTTGATATTAGCTTAAGTGAGCCCATGATGGGTTGGGAAATTGCTATTAGGCTCCTAGCCATGCTCCTTGGCCCTTCGGGTCGATCTTACCCCCTAGGCTGGTCTTGAGCTCGAATGCTCTAAAGGTAGTAGATTGGATCCTGGGGCATCTTAGTTTGTATGATCTTTTTTTTTTCCATTAATACTTGTCTTTTCTTCTTGCAATAGAGTTGAGCAGCGGGAATAATGTTCAATTCCTGCAGAGGTGCTAACTGAAGTGTCATAAATTGGTAACTATCTATACATGTAGTTCGAGCAACACTCTGGATGGTGTTATGCTATTAAACGGTGTTGGAGTAGAGAATAAAGAATAATAGCTTCTGGTTTCTCACTAAGTAGCAGAGAAATATTCTCAGTTGGGTAGAGTTTGGCCGAACACCCCTCCAACAATCAAGTTAGTGCTGGTACGATGAGTTTAAAGCTTAAGAGGGTAAGAAAGCAAAATATAATAAGGTAATAGTGTCTAACCTTTCTCCATATATGCTGTATTATATTTATAGGTGTATACTGAGGCTTATGTATGTTGCCCCAAATGGTATGTTGCCCCAAATGGTCAGCCCACGTTCGAAGGTGGGCAACAATACTAAAACGTGGGTAGAGGTCTAGAAAGAAAGATAACTCTTTCCTCCCCTACATTTGCCATTGCAAATGTCCTAAAGGAATGGGTGTATGAGAACCACCGGACGTCCCTTGCTTAGATGGATGCCATGTGTCTAAATGATCCCCTTTAATAGGAGTTCTTTCAATTTACCTTGCCCAACCTTTGGTATTAAATTCTTGATTTTTGCCCGGAAGTTAAAGAACTTAAAAGGCTTCTTTCCTTGATTACATTGCTATTCTAAGATTAGTTATTCCACTCAATGTAGGAATTGACGCATTATAGTTATACAGATGAAGTGTCTAGTTTTATCAGCAATTAAGAACAATATCTTTAAGTTATAAAGAACTTGTGATTTAAATCTTTCTAGTGCATGAATCCAATTCATAACACCTAAATCATATACAACATAATTAAAGATATTTTATGGTCATGATATTATAAAATAATAGAATATGTAATTAAGTAATTTTGAATAAATAATAAACTTTTAATATATAATATTGAAATGAAACATGCTTCCAAGGCATTCCAATGAAGTTCTTGAAGACTTGAATGCTTGAATATGTTGTGTAATGGTGATTTGAAATGGGTTGAAAGGGGGCCTATTTATAGGTAAAGTTTTGGGATGGAAGAATTTTTAGAAAATAGGCATTTTACAAGAAATCCTCCAAAATATGAATTTCTTAAACAATTTTACATAACCACACAATGTAAGGGGGTTGTATTTTTTAGTGTCACAACCCCTTATGTGATATGTCTCAATGGCTTTTCTTGGGCTGATTTAGCTTAGGCCTTAATGCTTGGGGTCAAGTTTAGTCCAGGATTGAGTAGCCTCTGTGCATGAATTGAAGTCCTAGAAAATTTTTGAGAGAGCTGAGAGATTCTTGGTATTTTAGAATAACATTAGGATTTGTCAAGTTTAACTTGGTCAAAATTAGATTTTTCTTGACCTAATTATGACTATCTGAAGATTAACGCAAAAATGGGTTGAGGTGGTGATAGGCCCTCTTGATTTCTTCGATTAACTCTTCATATATATAATGGATAACCTAGTACACCCTATTCAAACATAAAGAATTCAATGGTGTGCTCCAATGGCTTTCGAGACTTTTTGTCAACATATGTGTCAATATTGGCAATTTCAGGTATGCATTTGGATGCACATTTTAAAAATTAATTTGATCTATTCTAACTAGATGACTACCTCAAGAAATATCTTCATGGAATCTTTGTAAAATTTTAGGATGTTGTGATATGAAATGAGTATCCAGTTTGTCTAAA
This sequence comes from Sideroxylon spinosum, assembly GCA_003260245.2. Lineage (NCBI taxonomy): Eukaryota > Viridiplantae > Streptophyta > Magnoliopsida > Ericales > Sapotaceae > Sideroxylon > Sideroxylon spinosum. The sequence continues at coordinate 14,996,954 of QLOD02000030.1, read as the reverse complement.
ACCCCAGTTACTACACTTTTGTCAGTAGGAGCTACTTTGAGCTTGTGATCCCAAATGACCTTGATAGGAGTCAATTGACAATCTTAGGCTCCTTCTTGTATTCTCTTGCATGTCTTTGAAGATTCTATAGTTTCTCATAGTATTATAATCTGAAATGGGAAGTATGATTGATACCACTTTCCCAATGTGTTGATAAAAGTCATTTTTGACACTGAAATGGCCCTTCTTCTTTGATTTCAGCCATTTGAAATTTTGAAATTTTATAATAACTAGATTTGAATTGGGATTCTAATTTATTTTTACCCTCTTCTCAGGGTTATAATCATCATTTTTGCTAAATTATTATTTCTACTGAATTTTAGTACTTTAACCTATCAAGACTCTCAAAATAAGATGAAAAATATTTTGAAATAATAATTGATCTCACTAAAACATAGGCATTGGTTAGAATGAATTTTATGTACAATTCAGAGTGATGGGGCAAAAATAAGGTGATTATTAGTATTGTAAATGAGCCGGGTCGGACCCTGTGCGACCCGTCCCTAGTTGCCTCTTCCCCATTTTTGAGTCGGGTCGGGTCGAGCCAAGGTCACCAACACCCGCCCCTAACCGCCCTAGTTGACCCAACCTATTTTTTTAATATTTTTAAATTTTTTAAAGTAAATAAAATATAAAATAAACTTAGCCAAACATATTAAAGTAATTATTGACAAAAATTGAAACTTATTAAACAATAAGCAATTACATAATTAACATTAAATTTAAAATTATAATAAATAAATGTAGAATTAAAAAAAATATGATAGAATAATAAACAGGTGCATCACTTCATATCTTATACATCCCAACTAGGTTGGCACCTATAAGAGTGACTATCATTTGTAAATATTCTTCTATCTATACATCATTATTATTCATTACTAGATCCACTAGTGTGTTCTTTTTTTTCACCTAAATACATTGCATCAAAATCAAGGACAAGTTGATATTTTTCGGTATCTTCTTGTTGTCTATTTTCGGCGAGATGCCAATCTCGTAAACACATTAAGGTTTGGTTTGGGAAGGAAAAAAGCTAGCTTTTTTGTGTTTGGGAAGGGAAAAAAGCTAGCTTTTTAGTAGTTAGCTTTTTTACTTTTTGTTAATTTGACGTTTTTGCCCTTGAAGATTTAAAAGAAGATTAAAATATAAGAGGGTAAATTTGGTCATTTCAGAAAAAGCCAAAAAGCTGAGTAGCTGGTAGCTGAGCTACCAGCTACTCTTCCCAAACGGAGCCTAAGGCTTCTATTGTCGGAGGGGCCAGTTAACTGCTAAATTGACTGATAACTCGCTTACTTGCACTAAACGCTTGCTCTGATGCTATAGTAGAAACTAAAAATGCGAGAATATCACGACTTAAAACTGAAAGAACTGGAAAATTTGATTGTTGTCGCTTCTACCAATCTAAAAAAATTGAAATCATCTTCATTTTCTATTGGAGGTGTACCGAGATAATGTTAGAAGTCAGATGAATTTGAAGTGGCACTTATTAATGATTCTGTCTGCTGAGATGTTATTTTTCTCCAAGGAGATGTATTGCCACCAAAGTCACAGTGAAAGGAGGACGTTGTGGCAATAGTTGTTTGGGCAATTATACGATTACTAGCACACCGACCAAATAGAGCTCGCATTTGCTGTTTACTATTATTTAGTTGTTCTTGAGCACTTTCAGGCCCATACATCATATCTAATAATTGAAGAAAATAATCTTCTTTATATCTAGCATCTAAAATAGTGGCAATACCAAAAAAAAAATAGGAAGTGGGTTAAAATATTTACCAAATTTTCCTTCATCGTTAAAACCATAAGGGCATAATATTCTTGGATAAAATATTTTTTGAAAATTTTATCAATAACCTCCAATTGATAAACAACAGTTGAAGAAGTAGGATAATAAATTCCACCAAATATTTTAGTAGTAATATAAAAAACACGTAAAAAAATCCTTATAAAAAATTACATTTGCCCAATCAATGGGCTCAATACTATCTAAACCAATTGCTCAATTACTTAAGATAAAAAAGTCAATTGCTTTTTGATATTTAATAGTAACTTTTAACATAATATAAGTTGAATTCTATTTTATATTAATTTCCATTGGTAATTTTCTAGGTTTTAAACCAATTTGATTACATATGCTAGCAAATATATTAATTCTTTTTGGTGAATTCATAATACAGTAGTGTTTTTTATTTTAACAATAGAAGATTCATAAATATCTAATCCATCCTTTACAATTAAATTCAGTACAGGGGCACAACAACGCCCATGACATAATAACTTATTCGTGGACAAAGCATTAGATAAGTAATTAGATAACTAATTAAAACAAATATCATTATATGAAGCATTATCTAAAGTAATAGAAAATATTTTTTTATTTAATTTCCACGATGTAACTTTATTCAAAATAAGTTCCCTAACACTCAATCCAGTATAAGGTTATTCAACCAATTTAAATAAAATAATGCGTTTATTTAATTTCCAATTTTCGTCAATGTAATATACAGTTATACAAATATATTCAATAACTTGGCAAGATTTCCATATATTAGAGGTTCAACAAACATTTCCATCAAAATTTTCAAAATAAGTTTTTCATTGATCTTTTTCTTTGTTTCAAAATCTCATAAAACTTTATTTTTGTAGTATTTCTTGAAGAGCCATGATATTGTGGTGTAAAATTATCACGAACAAATTCTTTAAAATATCGATTTTCACTCATTGTGAAGGGTTGTTCATCTTCAACAATATATCTAACTAAATTACTTTGCATTCTTGTAGGATCATAAGAAAAAATATTTACCTAATTTATGCTAGGATCATGTAGCATGTGGAAAATATTAATAAATTACAGAATTTATGTGAGGATCGTGTCAATGTTTTCTATTTAAATGTCTTTTTAAGTGACGAGTTCCAGAAGTAGTCCTACCATCTAATAAATCCCGACATATATTACATTTAGCCTTATGTATTCCATCATCTTGTATAATTCTAGTAAAAAAGTCTCATGTTTTTGAAGAACTATGTTGTTAGGTGTGGCGGGAAGACGATACACCAACATCATCACTTATAGTAGCAAGTTGGTATTTGTGGTGATGCAAATTGTTCCATTTGTTCTTGAGGGAGAAAAGATATTGAATCCCACCCTCCAAATCAAGAAAATGGGTATCTCTAGGATTCATTTAGAAAAAATAATTTGATGAAAAATATGTAAATTAAAAAAAATATATGTATGCAAATTAAAAAAAATTAAATACTAACTTGGAATAATTTAAAACTTTGAAGGACTTGATCTTCAAATCTTGACTTCAAAATTGATAGAATTAGATGCAATTAAGCACAACTGGAGAGCACATTTGAGAGTTGGTAGCTTGGTAGTGTAGAAATTTGAGAGAGATAATTTGTTAGTTTTTGTGTGAGTTTAAATGAATGTGTGTGGGGGTATTTATAATGGAAGATTGAGGAGCTTTTGTAAATTTTTTTGGGAAAAATTTCGTAACTACCAAAACAAAATTGGACCATTTGGTCCCAACAGTCATTGAATAACCCAACATTTGGTCCCAATGGTCCATGCCACTGGGCAGTCTGGCAGTGGTAGCTTGCAGGCTGCAATGGTGCTCTGTGTATATATATAATGACTAAAGGGCAAAGCACTAGCAATATATATATATGAATCATGCTAGTATACCAGCCTGCCATCCTTGAGCCTACCAGCCAAAGTCTAGGCCAAATAGCCATTGAATGACTAAAGCTTAAAGGCCATTGGCCAAACGATCACTGACATGGCCATTGAATAACTACCACCCTTGCTTAAGTTAATGACTAAAGGCTAAATGGCCAATAAAAATTAAAAAAAATCTTAGCTGCATCAAAAAAAAATTTTCAACTCCCCAAATAGTTAAGGGGCCAGGTCTGGGGCCGGGCTGAACCAACCCAAGCCCTAACCCGTGGAGTAAAGGTCGGGTCATATGGATAGAATGGGTCAGGCCGGGCTTTGTCGGAGGCCGACTTGACCCATTTTTCCACCACTAGTGATTATGGGTGCCCTTATTTTTTCTACATTATGAGAGTTTAGAAGAAAGATTGTGTGAGACATAATGTTTGCCCCAGCCCCCCCAAAAAAGATTTTAGGTTTATGATACATAAGTTCGATTAGTTTGCGAATTGGAGTCTAAACAGCAGAGTATTGCATACTGGGGCAAATGGGGCCCACTTCTATGGTGTAACATAAGAAGGGTATGACAAGGCTAATTCCTAGTCTACTTTGCACTCCTTTGCTACGCATGCCACTTTAGTATGCATGCATTTTATGATGTGATAAGCTTTTTGGAAGATTTTCTACAAATAAGCTATGTGTAGGAATTCTTTGCAATCCCCAAGTCTATTAATAAGAGGAGGGTCTTACTAATTTTCCTTACCATTGCTAGGGTACTCACTTTTTTCTCTGGAAAAATTCTCTATCTCTAAATATGTAATAAAATATGGAAATGGATACTAAGATGTGATGTTGATTTTTGTTGATTTTGGGGATAGAAAATATTAAAAATATCGGGGTGTAGATGTATGCCCTTAGATTGAAAGACCATAAACCTATGCAAGATTTTGGTATTACACCAGTAAGTTCATGTATGCCCTTAGATTGAAAGGCCCTAAACCTATGCAAGATTTTGGTTATTGCACTAGTAAGTTAGTAGCCTACATAATAATGATAATTTGGTTAATCGTGACTATTAGATATAAATCCATAAATGATGATGACTATTTATTTAATCATGACGGCTTAGGATCAGACCCATAATTGACGATGTTTTCAATTTATTGTTTCTGCTAGGTGTCGGCTCATAAAAGACAAGGATGATGTTTAGTGTTAGATTTAGTGGCCACGAGATAATCTTGCAGAGTATCCACTCCATGTGTGTGTTAGTATGATGAGATAATGGAAAATGGTTAAAGGTTATTAACTGATAATGAGACATGGATTATGATATTGAATGATAGTAGTATGTTAGGGAATTTAGTTTCATATTATACATGTTTATGTGGATAATGGGCAAACATAGATTTCGTGCTTACTTCCCTACAGATTGAGTTGCATGTGTGGAGCTTGATGTATATATGGGCTCAGGATTGAGACTTTGACATTATTTTTTTTAATTCTCTGAGAAGCTGCATTATTTTGTATCAAACATATATTTTAATTATTTGATAAAGTTGTAAAGGCCTGGTGAGTAAGAGCACTTTTGCCGTGTTAAGACCACGTCTTTATTTATTATTACTTTATTCTAATGTCAGCTCCATGGTAGTTGTATGGCTATGATTGGGTTCATGATTTTATTTTTTTTGGTAACCCAGAATCCCGTCGATTTTATTGTAACCCTCAATCAATTGTGTATTCGATGGATAACCAAGGGCCCACGTAACACCCCACAAATCACGCGAACTAAAGAAATCCAAGAGTTACGCTTTGTGTGGAAACCTCCAAAGTTTGTTAGGTTTTGTAGTCGAACTCCTAATCTCCTTTAAGGAAGTCAAGAGTTCTAGCTAACTATCTTAGAGCAATTGGTTAAAAGTTAATATCATTGCTCTCGAGAGAAATGGTTATTAAATAATTTACTATACACCTATTTGATTATTCAAATAAAATTATTATGATTTGCATGTGGTTATTAGTTCACAATTTGTGTTACAAAATTCGAGACGTGACTTGGGTTCTTGTGGGTTGAAGAAAAGAAAAAGAAGAAGAAGAAGAAAGAAAAAAAAAAAGAAGATCAAAGAGAGGGAATTACTATCTTGCATCATTATCTACTTCCTTTGGCATTATTTTCTGAAGGTAGGGCTTTTTAAAAAAAAAATTGTTTTATGCATTGGCTTAAATGACGTTGATTAGGATATTATTCATAGTTGAAGGTTACCATATAGCTTAAAATGATGGAACTACCATGCATGTTAGTGATTGTTCAAAGTAAGGTGTACTTATGCTAAAAACATATCTTCCTACATGTATTAAAGTTATTCTATTTGGAAAATTTGGTTAGAAGTTAACAAATGATTGAAAATGGGTTTTAAAAGTTGGAAAATAAATCATCATATCAAATTTTTGAATATTAATGTTTGTATGAATTGTTGCATATGGAGACCCATCCGAACGGTTGCTTAGACCCAGTCTTCTGGACTATTGTTCTTATTTATGCTATTATAAGATAGTACCCTGTTCATACTTCTATACATATAGATATCCGTACAAATGCACGTACGGATAACTGAAAATCTTTTATATATATATTTTTTTGCTTAATTGAGTTAAAAAGGCTGATGTTGCTATATTTTTTTATGCTAATTATGATGAGTGACATATCGATAATTATCTTATGATGATATATGAAATAAGATAATGAGAAATGAATCATGATAAGATGAGATGAGATAATGATTGTGATAAGTATATATATTTTTGGTTAAGAGACATTGAAATTGAGGGTATACGTATCCATGTGTTAAGAGTCTTAGACATTCATAGGGTTTGGTTTTACTAAAAGGGTAATAACCTACATAACAACATAAATGTTTAAAGTTGTCATTAATATACATGAACTTTGTGTGGAGGGATAAATCCTTAACTAAAGCACGAGGAATATGTGAGTACATCCTAGAACTATGAGTATGGGATAGATGTGTCAAACGGGTCGGGTCGGGTCGGGTCGGCACGGGCACGGTACGAGCATGGCACACACCTTTGGCACGGTAAAATCTTGGCACGGCACGACTCGGTACGGTCTAAGTGGGCACGTTTTCGGCACAAGAGCACGAATTGACCCGGCACGGCATGGTCTAAGTGGGTACGTTTTATACACAAGGGCACGAATTGATCAGGCACGGCACGACTCGACACGGTCTAAATGAGCACGTTTTCAGCACAAATGGCATAAATTGACCCGGTACGACATGGACATGGCACAGGAGTTGTGATATCACGGCATGGGATGACACAGTCTTTAAGGGGCAGGTCATGAATTGAGGCTTTTTGTTCTGTTGTTTATGAGAGTGCTATGGAAGCTAGTTGGAGGGTGTTTGGTTATCTATTAAGTATTATTTTCAGGATGCATGATTGAACTTATTGCTATTATTTTGCTTCAATCATTTATTCATTCTTATCATGCTTTCTTTTGCTTACTACAAACCTACTTATATTTCATGGTTCTCATATTAAGGACAATGTTGAGTTTTGGTTGGGAATATTCACATGACGAGGTTTGAAGGACTTAATGCCAAAAATATTATATATTTTTTTAAAATTTGCATGAGTTTTGCACTTGTTTATATGTTGAAGTTTGTCGAAACCATCAGTCGTACCAAATGTTGATCCACAAAAGCAATGGTATGACACAACAAAAAAGACACGGCATGATACAGCCCGATTAACTTAACGGGCTTACACGGTCCAGCACGAGTTAATTAATTAGGCAAACCACGACATGACACGATTTAAAAAGGCACGGCCCGACAAGATCCAATTAACTTAACAGGCTGGCATGTCACTATACAAATTAATTAATTAGCATGACACGACACGGCACGATTTAAAAAGGCGCCGCTTGACATGACACGATAAAGAAAAATAGCCCAACACGACACTGCAAAGCACGGCATGGCACGGCACACCATGGCACGATGAAGTAAAATAAGGTATCACACGGTACAGCACGAAACATGGTTGGCACGGAGTTGAATGGCGCGGCACGGCACGGCACGACACGCACGTTTGATACCTCTAGTATGGGATGCTATGTCATTTCTTAGTTGTACTCATGAATTGTTTATTGGGTTGGATGTCAGGATTTTAGATCAATCTTATAGAGTACCTAATCAAAATTATTAATTTTTAAGTAACAAAATTAATTTTAATATAGTAGATTAATAAAAATATAATTTAATAATAAGTTATTATTAAAAATTAATTTAATGTAGCAAGTATTGTCATAAATTTAAGCTATTTAATAAATAATTATTACTTGTTAAAAATTAATTTAACAAAAATTTAAATTTTAAAATAATTTATTATTTTAATGATATTAAATTTTATTAAAATAAATTGTTTTAATATGTAATTTTTATTTATTAAAAAATAATTTTAATAAGAAAAATAAAAAAGGTAAAAAAAAGTTTAACAGTATTCGTCTGAATCTGGTGTAAGTGAGGCTGGTGATAAAAAAAAAGATACGATGAGTATATTTTTTCAAAAGATGATGACTTCTGATTTCAAATGATGGCTTTAAAATTGTCTTTTGAAAAAACGACTTTAAAGTGAAGATTTTTAGAATGGCTTATGTTCAAAAATAAATTATTTTTAATGTTTGAATGAGCAGTTTCAAAAGATGAATTCAATTTAAATACACTATTTTTAAGGACAACTTAAGCTATTTCTTCAACAAGTAATATATTCAAAAAAATAATTTGTTAAGGGGTAGTTTGGTAACTCTGTCATTTCTTTACTTATATTTATCTGTTTATTTTTTCTTTTTTTGTTTTTTGTTGTCTTTTTTTCTTTCTGAAATAAAATTGAAACTACGTTTGAAAATGTATTTAAATAAAATATTTAATTTTATTATTTTTAAAAAATTAAATAAATTTAATAAAATATATTTCATATTAATTTAATTCAATTAATCTATTATTAAATTATTTATTAAAATCATTTAATTCAATAAATATAAAATATAAAAAATTATAATTTGATTATATTATTTATTAAAAATAATTGAATAAAATATATTTCATAATAAATTAAATAATATAATTAAATTAATTAATTAAAATCTATTAATTATTGAAATAAATTAATTTTATTATTTACTAAAAATAATTTAATGAAATATATTTCATAGTAAATAAATTAAACTAGTTATTAAATTAATTAACTTAATTATGATAATTTTTAAAATTAAAATAACTTAATATTAATTTTACTATTATTAAATTTAAGTTAAATTAATTGATTTAATTTTAATATTTAGTTAATAAATTTATAATAAAATATATTTTACATTAAATAAATTAAACTCATTAGTTAAATGTTATTATTTATTAACATTAATTAACAAAATATATTTGTTATTAATTACATTAATAATTAAGTAAATTAATTTTATTATTTATTAAAACTAATTAATAATATATATTTCATATTTATTTAATTTACTTATTTATAAAAAAAATTAATTAATAAAAGATATGGCATATTACTTTAGATAATTATTTTAATTATATTATTTATTGAAATTATTTTAATTTAGTAAAATATTCGAATAAAATAATTTATTTTATTATGATGTAACAAAAATGAATAAAGTACTAAAATTGACAAGATGTTTGTAAAAGAAAAAAATTACTAAAAATATTTTTATTTATGTTTTTCAATTTATGTTCTTATTTTTTGAAAATAAAAAAGTATAAACAATTAACAATGTCAACTTATAAAATTTTGTAAACATAAACAAAAATACGAAATACAAAAATATTAGCAAACTTAATTAATCAATTTCAGTGTTTAGAATTATAACTTATGTTCAAAAATAAATTATTTTTTATTATTTGGAAAAGATGGTTTTAATTTAAATATATATATATATATATATATTCCATAGTGACTTAGGTTTAGTTTGGAAATGTGATGATAGTAGAAAAATATTAAAAAAACTTTAAGAATTATTTATTTTTATCTCGTTACATGAATTATAAAATATAATTTTTATCAAATTTTATAATTTTTTATCATTCAAAAACATGTTTTATTGTTGACGAATAAACAGTAATTTGTTGGCGGACTAATTTTGAGAATTTTTTTATTTTTTGTTTTTATTTTTTATTTTTGTTTAAATAGCTTATTTGGGCAAATCCCTCCACGGAATCGCAACCCCGCTTCTCAAACCAAAACTTTTGATTGAGCGCGAGCTGTAGTTGGAAACGCAAATGGCATCAATCTCTGGTTCTTGGTCTAGTGGTAGCGCCGGAAGAATCAGATCAGCCGCTGCAAATCTCTCCTCTGACATTCAATTTCTTATTGCTGTATGTCATACTTCCTCAGCCTAATCCTGTATAATTCTTCTATTTTTCAGGCGCTGCAAATGATTGAATTTGAGTTTCTTTGTTTCAGGAAATTCGAAAATCTATGAACACGACGAAGGAAGTGGCGGTTGATTTGGAGAGGCATAATCAGTCCCAGATGGTACTTATTACTGAAAACCCTAATTTTCTAATTCTATATTTCTGTGATTCTTTTGATAATTTCGTTATTTTCTATAGGTTTAGATCATTGAACATGTTGATAACTATATTGACGAAAAAAGATAACATTTTGAGATGCCAATAAGCCCTAATTTTGGAGTTTTAAGCAAATACCATGGTTTCTTTCAACTGAGATACTCTAAAACTTTTCCTTTGTGTGTTTTTTTTTTGTTTGGGGGGGGGGGATGGATACTATTTATTTTATGGCTAAACTAGCAATAACTTATGCCTCTTTGAACAAAATTAATATTAAGTTTTTTATATAATTAAAGTTTTGGACAAAAAGATCAAATTGAAAAAACTATTATAATCCATTTTAATTTTTTGGCTAAAATTTTAGGTCCTAACAGTTACTATATGTGTTTTGGTCTCTCTCTCCTATTAATTTTTTATAGGCACCGAAAACATAAATTATGGTGTTTTAATTTGAACTTCCTAAAAATCATAATTAGACGAAATTTAAGTTAGCAGTGGTGCCACTAAAATATAGTGAAATTTAAAATGATCAAGTCATTTTGTGAGATAGATGGTAATGGGGTCCACTAAAATAAGAACTGAGTTGGAAGTTAACAATATAAAAAAGATCTCAATCATTAAATAAAGAAAAAATAATTCTTAACCGCTAGATCTTAATTTGTTAAAAAGATATTTTTAAAAACTGTCATATTTTATTATATAGATAGTATCATGCTCAATGCTCCAAATTTATTAATTCCTTACTATGTTTCTAATCACTATTTTGCAGTTAGGGTGAGTAAGGGTTGAACTCACAGAGAATGCCTCGATAAACGTTTAGAATTTGATTAAAAACAAACAGAAACAGAAAATAAATCTAATTCCTACGCACAGTAATGATCGGAAAATAAAACGGGGGGGGGGGGAGTGGTTTAATTCGTGACTAATTAATGGTTTTAATTTGTTACTAATTAATCTGCTACTTAAAGTAATAAATAGAAATTTAATGGAAAGACAATCAAATTAAAATCCTTGTTCTCGGTTCACTTTCCACCCTCGCATGCAATTGACATAACCAACCACAAACCTGTTTTAACTCATTTATGGAGCTATTGGCCCTAGACAACAATAAGCTCTGTTACCCGAATTTTTCCTTTGATTATCACTAATGAATTAAGCTATTCAATTAGAATCTGACCTTTGAACAACCTAGAATAGGTTCTCTAAGTTTAATTCAATGGCGGCTTTAAAAATAAGGAAAACAGGTCAATCTAAGCAACAATCACACAAGTTTGGATTATTAAACTTAGGTTATATTATTCACAGTAAATAGAATGAAAACTTGTCCAGAATCATCTACCACCGTTTGCTAATTGTAGATTAGAAACAGGACAATTACGTGTCACAATTTCTAGATCTAGCACATAAATTCAGTTTAAATAATTCACCAGGCCTTCACCAAATCACTCAAAACCAAAATCATAAACAATTGAAACAAAGAAGCATAAACAATTCTGTAGAAAATGAGAAGAACAATGTTACTGAGATTAGATTACACCAATGATATGAATTCGGGCTTCGAAATCGGCTTGAATTGAAAAGACGAAAACTAGCCAAACATGGCTAAAAAAAATATTTTGAGTTGTAATTTTTTTTTTTTTATCCTGGTCGCCTCTAAACCAACCATAAAGACGCATATTTGTAGCCTCATTAGGACCAGACTTCAGCAAAGGATCACAGCTGGAAATCCATAAAATCGCTCCTAGATTGAAGACTTCCAAAACAGTTCGGTTTCCTAATCTGACTAAGAGACAGATTCTGTGTGCCACTTTGCAAGTTGAATTTGGGGCAGATGGAGATGTCTTTTGGGCTTGGGCTTTCATGAAACTTATAGTTCAAGATGTGTACTTGATTCTGGGCTTTTGAATCATCTCATTTGGACTTCAGAAACTTAAGATATGCCCATTTAAAGCTCTAGTGATCGGGCAGCAAACCTAACTGCGATTAGGATTTGTCTAGCTTTCTAGCCCTAACTTTTAACCAACATTTCAAGGCCAAAGCGAACTTGGATTTTTACCCATAAAACCTTTTTGAAAAGCTTGAGATGTTTACTACAACTTTGTGGAAAACCATTTTTAATTTCTGGAACTCCTATATCAAAAACCCCGTAGGAAAGCCGAAAGGTCAATTGCACAAAAATGCTGGAAATTCCCAACTTAAAGCATATTTTACTAACACTCTCTCAATGAGGCCTTATGCATAAATTTGAACACAAATGAGCATAATAAGACATTAAACATACCAAATAGAATAAATGCAACTAGAATAAAAATATAAAATTACGCATCATCAAATCCCCCCACACTTAGCTTTTGCACGTCCTTGGGCAAAACTAATACCAAAGCAGACTTTCCTCGCCTTCATCGCAATGGCATTCAAAGAACATGCATACCATGGTTCATTAACCAAGTCAAGAATTCAAGAGAATAACATATATCATAGCCAAAGGTCACTTAGCAAACATAAGCCAAAAGTAACATAACAGTCTTTCCAAAAGTAACATAACAGTCTTATTCAAAAGTGAGCATGCTAAGGTTTAGTAGATTTCCTCCCTAGACACTCTAATCACTCAATTGTTTAGAGGTACAGTGTTTCACTTAAGTTCTTTCTATGAAAATGCACTATCTTAAGACTACATACATACACATGAATCAAAAGGTCTTTATCAAGGTTGTAGTGGAGCTAAGGTAAAGGTAAGAAGCCAAATGACAATGAAGTTAAAACCAAAGAAACTAATAGAGCATTAGAACAAAAATTAACACAATTTGGATCCCTTATCTTTCTTCAACAACGCATCCAATCACTCAAGCTTTGTTTCTTAAAACAAAAAAAAAAAAAAAAAAAAAAAAAAAACTAACTACGTCTTGCGACTCCATTTTTTTATTTTTATTTTTTGAATTCAGGCAAGAACATGGCAAGAATAACTTACTATCATTACATTCCTCTTCAAAATAACATCATAACAATCAACTGTAGTACCCCCACACTCATTACACATAACTCTTATCTCAAAACCCATCAAACAATTCTCGATGCCCTACTAGCCCCAAGGTAGGTAAAACATAAGGGAAACACGGTTCAAGGCTCATAAAGGTTCAGTCAAGAAAAGAGTTTAAAAGCTCAAGTTGGGTTCACTAATGTCAAATGATTCAAGGTTGGCCTTAAGCTAAGTGGTTTAAGCTCCTAGTGCCTTTATCATTTTCATGCGTGCACGTATCAATGTAACCTTGAAAGGATTTGTTAGAGGAGTTCAACAACATATAAGAGTAGGGGTCTCAACCTTAAAACCTAGGTGTTAAGGTGAGGGGTGTCCATCTCTATATGGGGAGAGTGACTATTATCACGGGCTGATCTGGGACAAAATCTAACAGTCCCCCTCACGTTGGCTCGCATGGACATAAGCTCAACGTGGACAAAAGTAAGGCTTAATTTTAAAAACCCGCCTTCATACCATGTTAAAGGAGCCCAATAACATATAAGAGTAGGGGTCTCAATCTCAAAACCTAGGTATTAAGGTGAGGGGCGTCCATCTCTATATGGGGGGAGTGACTATTATCATGGACCGATGTGGGACAACATCTAACACGATCCAAAGAAAGTTCTAGAGATACGAAAATCATAGAAGAACACCACTTTTCAAGGAAAATAAAGATTGGCATAGATGTCTCATTCTAATCAGGCTCAAAAACTTACTTGTTCAAATTTTATCTACTTAACCCGCATGCTTTCCTTCTAAATTCAACTATCAAAATTAATCAAAGCTCATGTAGCCGGTTATTTCAACCAATCCATACATGCATCTTTCATACTCAACTAGTTCAAACCCATGGCATACATATTCTCTTAGCCCATTGGAAAAATCTAAAAATCAAATTTAAATCCTAATTCCTCCCCTAACACTTAAATCTTACATTGTCGCCAAGGTAAGTTGGAATTATAAAGAAGAGCAAATGAACAGACAAACAAAAACAACTAAAAAGGAAAATGTAATGCATAGAAAAGCAAATTTGACCCCGAGGGGTGGCGCAGTGGATTCAAGGTTCCTGCCAGAACCGTAAATTCGGACTGGACGTGGTTTCGAGTCTCATTGAGAGCGCCTCTCGACTTAAACGGTGGAATGTCTTGGGTCGGACCACTTCTCCTCCAGTTTACTCATCGGTTACGCGAGCCGTTAAGGCCTGCAATAAATCGGTGAGGTTCCGGGTCACCCAAAAAAAAAAAAAAAAAAGAAAAAAAAAAGAAAAAGGAAATTTGATTTCTTGGGTTGCCTCCCAAGCAGCACATCTGTTTAACATCATTAGCTTCTTCTTTAACTTTCGTAAATTGGATCCACCAATTCCATCTCCTCAGTAGTACACAGCTGAAAGACCTCATACTAAGGCTTAAGCCTATGATCATTCACCTTAAACACCTTGTTCATTTTCAAGCTTTGAATTTCAACTGCACCATGAGGAAAAACGCTACTCACAACAAAAGTTCCAGCCCTACGAGAGCGCAGCTTACTTGGAAATAACTTTAGCCTTGAATGAAAAGAACTTTCTATCCCACAACAAAATTCTTCCTAGAAATCATTTGTCATCAAATGCCTTGGTGTTCTCCTTGTAAATCCTCGAACTCTCATATGCATCATTCGTCATCTCCTCAAGTTCATGCAATTGCAACTTCCTTTGAGCACCAACTTCATCCATCATCAAATTGCAATGCTTAATCGCCCAATAGTTTTGGTGCTGTAACTCCACCTGGAGGTGACACGGTTTACCAAACACTAATTTGTAAGGGGACATGCCAATAGGTGTCTTTTAAGTTGTCCTGAATGCCCATAATGCATTGGCAAGTCTCAAGCTTCAATCCTTCCTACTCGGATTAACACTCTTCTGCAAAATAGACTTGACTTCTCTATTTGACGCCTCAGCTTGGCCATTGGTTTGGGGATGATAAGACGTGGAAACCTTGTGCATGACATGGTATTTTTTAAGTAATGCCTCCACCATCCTATTACAAAAAGGGGTGCCCCTATCATTGATTATGGCCCTTGGTGTCCCAAACTTGACAAAAATGTTAGTTTTGACAAAATCTGTGACAACTTTCGAATTGTCACTCTTGGTGGCTTTAGCTTCCACCCTCTTGGAAATATAATCAACAACAAAAAAGGACGCAAACATCACCAAAAGAAAAGGGAAATGGACCCATAAAATCAATGCCCCAGACATCAAAATAGGAGTTTGTGGCATTTGATCTCTACGAGATATGTTACTGGTTGTTTGGCAATTCTCACATGATTTACAGAACCTGTACGCATCTTTAAATAATGATGGCCAGTAAAAACCACACTCTTAACACATTATAAGCTGTCCTTTTTGGTCCAAATTGTCCTCCACAAACATAAGAGTGACAGAAGGTTAGAATGGAAAGAATTTCATTTTCAGACAGACACCTTATCACTTGATCAGCACAATGCTTTCATAGGTATGGGTCATCCCACACATAATAGTTCGCATCACTTCTAATCTTGTCCTTTTGAGTTTTAGACATCATTTTTCAATAGATTAGTAACTTATGACAATATCTACATGCCATGGTGATGCTATATTAATGGAAAACAGTTGCTTATCGGGAAATGTTGCTTACAAAGGAAGCTCATCCTTTTCGCAAACCAATCAGCTAAGGTGGTCTGCAACAACATTTTCTTTTCCCTTCTTGTCCTTATCTCCAAGTCAAATTCCCGAAGGATAAGGATCCACCTAATTAGCCTTGGTTTTGCTTCCTTCTTTGTGAGCAGATACCTAAGAGTTGCATGATCAGAATAAACAATCACTTCAGCACCCAACAAATATGATTGAAATTTTTCTAAAGCAAAAACAACAGATATAAGTTCTTTTTCGGTTGTAGAATAACTAAGTTGTGTTGCATTCAAAGTTCTTGAGGCATAGTAAATGGTGTGGGTACCTTTGCCAACTCTCTGTCCCAAAATAGCGCCAATTGCATGATTGCTCACATCGCAAATGATCTCAAATGGTAAATCCCAATTCGGCATTTGGATAACTGGTGCTGCAGTCAAAAGCTTCTTTAGTTTGTCAAATGCCACCTTGCACTTTTCATCAAACTCAAAAGCCACATCTTTGTTCAACAATTTGTATAGGGGCGACGCTATCTTCAAAAAATCGATTATAAATTCGCAATAGAAACATGCGTGGCCAAGAAAAGATCGAACTTCCCACACACTTGTGAGGTAAGGTAAAGCAAAAACAAGATCTATTGGACTTATCAACTTCTATTCCCCTCGATGATATAACATGCCCCAAAACTATGCCTTGTTCTACCATGAAATCATATTTTTCCCAATTAACTATGTGGTTAGTTTCTGTGCATATTTTCAAAACTAGTGTAAGGTTATCTAAGCATTGACCAAATGAATCACCATAGACACTAAAATTATTAGTGTTGTCCCACATCGACCCGTGATAAAAGTCACTCCCTCCATATAAGAGATGGACGTTCCTCATCTTAATACCTAGATTTTGAGGTTGAGGCCTCTACTCTTATATGCTGTTGGGCCCCTTTAACATGGTATCAGAGTGGGTTTTCAAAATTGGGCCTCACCATTGTCCACGTTGAGCCTATGTCTATGCGGGCTAACGTGAGGGAGGCTGTTAGTGTTGTCCCACATCGACCCTTGATAAAAGTCACTCTCCCCATATAAGAGATGGACGTCCCTCA
The DNA here is from genome assembly GCA_003260245.2 of Sideroxylon spinosum. Classification (NCBI taxonomy): domain Eukaryota; kingdom Viridiplantae; phylum Streptophyta; class Magnoliopsida; order Ericales; family Sapotaceae; genus Sideroxylon; species Sideroxylon spinosum. The sequence goes on along the minus strand of QLOD02000030.1, from coordinate 14,979,902 downwards.
CTTTAATACCTAGGTTTTGAGGTTGAGGCCCGTACTCTTATATGTTGTTGGGTTCCTTTAACAAAAATCATCCATAAACACTTTTATAATGTTCTCAATATACTCCAAAAATATGCTTATCATACTTCGCTATAACGTGGCTGGGGCATTGCAAAGACCGAATGGCATCCTTCAGTACGCAAAAGTAACAAATGGGCACGTGAAGATGGTCTTCTCTTGATCCTCTGGTGTTATCGCAATCTTGTTATATCCTGAAAACCCATCAAGAAAATAGTAGTAAGTATGACCAGCTAATCTCTCAAGCATTTAATCAACGAAAGGAAGTGGTAAATTGTCTTTTCGAGTTGTTGAGTTCAACTTCCTGTAACAGTATAAATGCACTAGCTAGTTTGAACACGTGTGGGAATCAGCTCATTGTCTTGATTCTTTACTACTGTAACACTAGATTTCTTAAGAACCACTTATAATGGGCTCACCCACTTATTGTTTGAAATAGGATAAATTACCCAACATGTAAAAGTTTTGGAACCTACTTTTTGCCACATCGTCATTGGGGTAATCAATCTGTGTTGGGCTTCTCTTGTTGGTTGGCACATTTTTCGAGTAAAATTCGATGCATTGTCTAGCCGATTGCCTCCTGATGATCCCTTAGCACTCGAACCAACTTATCTTCCTGACTAGATGTCAAATTCTTGGCAATGATTATTGGTAGTGTCTTGTTTTCTCCCAAGTACACATACTTCAAATTGGTCGGTAATGGCTTCAACTCCAAGGTAAGGGCCTGCAAAACAGAAGGTAACAATTTCTGGTGCAAATCAGGTAGTTTTATGAAATTAACTCCTCACTTTTTTGGAGTTGGTTTTAAAGAATGCAAAGTTGCCACAGTCTCCTTCTGTTCTTTACTAAACTTTATCTCTCTTTTCTCCCCCAAGTTAAGGTGCTCGGTGATAGCAACCTCTAGTTTATCCTTTCTATTTAGCTCAAAAACTTCTTGTACCATGGAGGCAATAGTGTCAATAGCAAAAATAGTATGAACATCATTAGGGTGTTTCATGGCTTCAAAAATATTAAAACAAATTACTTCACTATCAAACTCCATTGTGAGGGTTCCATCATGAACATCTATCTTGGTTTGCGATCTATTCAGGAATGGTCTTCTGAACAAGATAGGTGTAGGGTTAGAGGAAGAATCATCATCCATATCCAAAATATAAAAGTCATCGGAAATACTAACTCATTAACCTATACAAGAACATCCTCAACTACCCCTTCAGGGTAAGCATTAGTACCATTAGCCAATTGGATAATAACACCAGTATTTTTTGAAGGACCTAGACTTAATGAAGCATAAATAGATCATAGCATAACATTAATGGAAGCTCCTAAATCTAGCATAGCTCTCTCAAATTTGGTGTTACCTACTTTACAAGGAATGGTGAACATTCCTGGATCCTCGCATTTGGGAGGAAGTTTCCTTTGAAAGACTGCCGTAACATTCTTTCCCATCCTTACCTTCTCATCACCATTCAGCTTTCGCTTATTGGTGCATAGCTCCTTAAGAAATTTCGCACACCTCTACACCTATTTAATTGCATCCATCGAGCATATATTGACCTTAAACTTTCCGAAAAATTTCTAAAATCTCCTTTTTTTACTCTTCCTTCTTGGACCTTGCAAACCTACTAGGAAGAGGTGAAGGATTAGTCTTAAACTGAATTGAAGGGATAGGAGTTACCTTAGATTTAGATGCAACCTCTTCTTTCTCAATCTCTTTCTCAATCTCTTCCTTATTTACTGCAACAGGTATTGCCTTTCTTGGTTCCACAATTTCCTTACCACTTCTTAACGTCATTGTACTAACATTTTTTTCCGGATTCTCAACTGTTTGGGAAGGCAATCCCCCCCCCCCCAGCTTGGGCCTACAAACGATTCATCGCAATTCCATTTGACTCATCTAGCTCTCCAAGCTCTGAATGCTAGATTTTGCCTATTATTGAAACTGCTTGGTGTTGAGTGCAAGAGATTTGACCATACCCTCCAAAGATGAACTTGAATTTTGAGGGACAGGTTGCTTCGATTGGAATCCTTGCCATCTATTTTGAAAGAAATTTTTCCTCAGTTGCCTCTTGCCTCCATAGCTCAAATTCGGATGATCCCTTCGACTTGGATTATATGTGTAGAGTAGGGATCGGACTACCTTGGTTGTCTCAAAAAGTTTCCACTTGCATTGACCTGTTTAGTGGCTCTGTCTTGAAGACTTGGGGGTACATGTCAGTTGGATGGATCATTGTTGAACATATCCCGCAAGCTTTTACTTGTTGCATATTCCCTAAAGGCAGTTGTCTAACATGGAAAGTTAAATTTGATAACTGTTGTTCAATGGAAGATGTGCTTACCTCATTCACCTTTCTGATTGGTGTATCATGTCTTGCGCCGAACTATTGGGAATTTGTAGCCATATTTGAGATCAAATTTCTAGCAGCCTTGGGAGTCTTATGCACCAGTGCTCCACCACTTGTTGCATCTATCACATTTCTGGCCATAGGAAACCAACCTTCCTAAAAATACTGAATTGTTATTAACGATTGATCACTTATTTGGTGATGAGGACAACTTCCAAACAACTTCTTGAATCGTTCCCAATATTCGTACAATGTTTCTTTAGTATGCTGCCTTACACCACATATTTCTTTCTTGATGTTGGTAGCCCTAGATGTTGGGAAGTATTTTTCTAGAAACTGTTTCTTCATTTCGTTCCATGTTGTGACTGTTTCGGATGGTAAATAATAAAGCCAATCCTTTGCATCATCCGCTAAGGAAAAAGGAAAGGCTCTCAGCTTAATCTTCTCCTCCGACACTCTTGTTGGTCTTGCTTGAACAAACTACATGGAGCTCCTTTAGATGTTTATCTGGATCCTCACCTGATCGCGAAATGTAGGCAACAAGTGGATTAAACCAGACATAAGCTCAAAAAAGCTCAAAAGCAACATCTAAGGTAGGGTACTCAATACACAATGGCTATTGGTTAAAATCAGGAGCAGCTAACTCCTTTAATGTCCTATTATTTGTAGCCATAACTTCCTTTTCTTTAGAATCACTAGTTAAAGTATTTTTTTTTTGAAAGGTAAATTAAAATATATTAAAATATAAATGTACAAATATACGGAGGCGTACCCCTGGCCAATCAAGAAATCAAATCACTCGCTCATAAAGTAAACGAGAAAAGAGCAAGGGAAACTATCATCACCTAACTATTAACCACCAAAAGCTTTAAGTACAGAAGATGGCAGTAACCAAACATGCACCAAGTGCCTATTAATATCAGTCCTAGGAAAAGGCCGACAAGACATAATCCGAGACCGAATTATTGTTTCCACCTATCGTAATAAAGTAAGCTCATCACTAGTGTGATTAAATAACCTGTAATTCCTCTCCCTCCATATGAAGTAGACCATAGAAGATAACCTCAACCTACCCAACAAATGACGCAAGGAGTGACCAGAAAAATTCACAGTACACCATTGAATAATATCTTCCCAAGTAGAAGCTAAGCATTGAGCACCCAATTTCCTTTGTAACTGAAACCATAGCCTCTCAGTGTGAAGGCATTGAAAGAACAACTGTGAATGGCTCTTCATAGTATCCCCACAAAGAGGACAAGTAGAAGTTTGAGCAATCCCAACAACAAGAAGTCTATCGCGAGTTAACAATCTATTACGAATTGCCAACCATAGGATGAAAGAATATCGTGTGCGAAAAATGTTATGTCGCCTCCAATCGTCGTCCTCAACTCTTGGGGTTATCATAACTCTTCGTACCACTAATGAGTCTCCTTGCATGGGATAAATATCAACATCTTCTTGCTCATCATCATAATCATCATAAATTAGCTTGTCCAACACATCTTCCTTTTCTTCAAGTTCTATCAAATTAACATGCCGGTTTGGACCTTTTCTTCAAGTTCGATCAAATTAACATTCCGGTTTGGACCTTTTCTTCAAGTTCTATCAAATTAACATGCCGATTTGGACAAGTATAAGACGTATGTCCCATCTCTCTGTATCCATAACATTTCACCTGTGACCTAAAACTAGCATTAAAAGGGCTTGCTGCAGAATTTTTGTGCTCCATATCTAGCTGCACCTGTCCGGTTTGTTGCAGTGCTATCCTTGCTGTTTTTTGCACTCTTTGATCATTCCGAACACCCTGAGCATTAGTTGAACCTCTTTGTATAGCACCCTCAGATCTGTTGGACAAAGGCTTTCTTGTTTTATAACGCCGAACCCGTTTTTCTGCCATTAAGGCATATTGTCGAGCATCTTCAAGGTTAAACAAACAAACTACTCCCAATTCATCTCTGATTGATTGATTCAAACTAGCAAGATAACATGATGTCATCTTCTCATTGCTCTCATTCAAACCAACTCTAATAGACAAGTTGTTAAACTCGGTAGTGTACTCCTCTACAATAATTTTCCTTTACTTCAATGAATGAAAATTTTCTTACAACTCCATACCATAATTTGCTAATAAGAATTGCTTTCGTAGCTTTGCTTTCATGTGCTCTCATGCAAGGTTGTTAAAATCGAGATTTTACTTAAGATCGGTGGAAGGTCCAAAAATCGGATCGTAAAATCGAATCGCA
>QLOD02000030.1:14944819-14975157 GCA_003260245.2 Sideroxylon spinosum | reverse complement strand
AATCGAACAAGTTTTCCCATTGTAATATCGTAAAATCGTAAGATTTTAAGATTTAAATCGGGATTTTAACAACATTGCTCTCATGTGTTGATATTTGGCTTTCTTTGTCAAGCATGTTGCTTTTCAACACGCTTCCACCATTGAAGTGCAGCACCCTTCAATTTCAGTTTTACAAACAACACTTTTCTGTCTTCTTTCATGGTCTTTTACTCAAAATAAGTCTCCAAGTTGGCTTTCCAATCTAAAAAGTCCTCTGTGTGCATCCTTCCAAAGAAATCAACAACTTCTATCTTGATTCCACCACCATCTAAGTCAATTGCATGGACTAAACAATCTTTCAATCGACCTCGTAGTGCATTCTTTGCATGTCCAGCCTCATGGAAATGGTTTTCTTCGTTAGATCTAGCAATATCATCCTCTAGACCACATTCCGATGTGTCTGAGGGTTCGTGGTCGCCTCCGGTATCTCCATATGGGGCTCCACTCGTTTCTGTTATTGATTAGCTCGAACTGTCTGCAACAAATCCTTAATCATACGTGTCATCTCAACCATCTCTGTCTATTGTGCTTGATTTTTTTCCACTTTCACGACCTTTACCACGGCCAACCAATGTGTTTAATCGTAGTTTTTGAGACTCTAATACCACTTAATGCAGCCAAGGAGAAATAAACAGCAATTACAGATGATATTAGAGAGAAAAAAAGCAATAGAATTGTAGTAGGAACTCAGCCTAGGGCTGAAAAGCAGCAAATACAGCATTATCGTCCTTTGAAAAACACCAAAAACATGAATATCCCTGCTGCCGCTTACAAGAGATTATTTATAATAGCCTTGGTAACTATAGAATCTTGCCTCTTCAGTTTAAAAGAAAAGAACAAATCCTATTGCCTCTTCAGTTTAAAAGAAAGGAACAAATCCTAGCTATCCAAACTCATTAAAAGTTACATGCTAGTCACCTGACTTCATTAACTATTTTTAAAAGAACTCATAAGCATGAAAATAAATATACACTAATTAATTAAGCTATACTCCTGCATCACATGTCTATACTATTATCTACACTATTATATAAGGGAGTACTAGGGGTATATGGTGAATCCAATCAATTGTTTTTTTTTTTAATTAATTAAAGTTGAAAATAATAAAGGAATAATTGAGAGTGAGTTGAATCCTCATCTTCCTTTTATATTGTATTTATACTTGTAGATTACAACCAAATTAGGAAATACCAAATTTAGGAAAACAAATTTAGGAAATACAATCAATCATAGCCCATGACTATCTAGAATATTCTAAGGATTCTAACAATTAATAACCGTTTAACTACCGATTAATTCAAATGGTGTGTAACAAAATTTTCAAAACCACCTCCTTAATTCGTAATTTTACTTTTCTATCCACCAATAATTTTTACTTTGAATCCCTCAACTGCAACTCCCCGCATAATTTAGAGTAACTTTCATATGCATCTGTTTTTAACTTTTGGTATATATATTTAATAACTTCAGTCTTAGTAGGTGGATCATGTTTTCAACATGCTGTTGATTTTTAACTTCTATCGCTGAAGATTTTGAGAATTTTTATTGTTGAGATGTAGTTGAAGGTGTTTAACCCAAAATATTGTTGACATTTTGCTATAAGGTCAGATAACTTTTAACATCTGGAGATTTAGATAGATTTTTGTTTAAGTGATAACCCAGTTTGAAGGATAAACTCTGGTTATTCAGTGTTATTGACATGTTTTGACTTCTGACTAATTAACCGTTGTTGAAGGGTGGCAGGAAAGGACAATAAAGAAGTCGAATTCAATCTTTTCAGGGGGGAAAAAAATCACTTTTAACTATAAAATCTACCTTGAAGATGATGAGTGTTATTCCTCTTGGTAGCTTCTATAAATGGTGCTGAGCATTATTGCAGGTAAAAGAGCTCGAAGATTGTCTTCTTCAATTGTTGGAAGCTTCTGAAGATTGCGCACATCTTTTCTCAGCAATACAATCTGTTGGCAATCGTTACCAGCTCGGGGAAGAGGTTCTTGATTTCTAGTTTTCCCGCAGCAGTTTCTTCATAAACAAATTGAAACTCTCTTTCATTATGTGGGGTATAATTTGTTCATTTTGGTTAACTTATATCTTGCTTTGATGATTAAAATGCAGCTAACAGATTTTAAGAAGTTTTTTGATGATGAGATTGCAAAGTCAAAGGCTAATTCATCTTCGGTTTTCCAAAATTATCCATTGTTGCGACAGTTAAGGGAAGCAATTTGGGTATGTTTCCTTGGCATGTTTGAGAAAAAAATATAAAAGAAGAACACAACTTCGCTGAAATTTCAGCTAATGATAAAGATAAGCACCATTTATAGATCCACCCCAAATAGAAGGAACAGAATGTTTATAATTCTTAACAGAAAATCAGTTCCATGCTAAGAGGCCTTTTCCTACTTGGTTTCCAAATTATGTTGAAAAAATATGTTCCATTTCATTCGGAATATTTTATTAGAAATTTTAATGTTGATCACAAAATATACTAGATAATGTTCTGCCAGAGATGTCTATTGGACCAGTTTTGGAGTAAACTGCAAATATTTGGGTTATCAGGAAGTACCATGTTTATATATATCTAGTTGAAAATGAGAATGTTTAGGTGGATGTGTAGGGTTATTCAGACAAAATTAGAGGAAGCAAGAAATGCATCTATGAGATGGTTGATGTTGCTGATAATGAGGAAGAGTAGGTTGACATGGTTCTACCATTTGTATCCGGGATGAAAGGATGCGCCACTGACTTCATCCAAGTTAAGGGTACCAAAAAGAAAGGAAGGAAAAATATTGTGGGTTGAAGCCATAGGATATTACATTATTTCCAAGTTCATAACAAAGGTTATAATATCAAGTAAAGTTGACCGGAGAAGGTGAATCCACATAGCTAATCCACGCAATATCAATGTAATTGAATGCAAATAACTGAGCCAAGGTGGTTCTTACTGGAGGATCCTGCATAGCTGACCCAAGCAACTAGGCATGTTCATGATGGTTGAATTTAACTTGTAAGAGTCCTTTTTCTTTTTGAAGTCTCTTTTGGAATAAGTGAAGAGGTTTGTAACAGAAGTAGTGCTGGCAATGTGTTAGGCCTAATTGACGAGTTCAAGAAACCAAAATTTCTATTTTTCTTTCTTTTTTGAAGATTATGTATCTGACTTCATTTCTCAGCTCTTTAAATATGTGATTGCATCTGCATATTGATTGATCCAAGGATGCTTTGTGATTTTTACTGCAATTATATTATCTTTAAATGCATGAGGGAGCTGCTGCAGGGGTTCTCTGTGTGTGCTTGTGTCCTCTTCATGTATTGTTTACCATTATGCTTACTTTTTTCAACATATGCTATCTGTTGTTTTGCGGCTTTTAAATTTTATTGATTGCTAAAATATTCTTGGTTATCCAGGTCAAATTGACAAATTGTTTTCTAATTTGATGTAGTTCTTTGGGTTTTCCTGTAGAATGTTCATCACACAGGGCAGCCAATGCCTGGTGAAGAGCAGGAGGATATTGTAATGACCAGTACACAATGCAACCTTCTGAATAACAATTGTCCATTGACTGGAAAGCCTGTCACTGAACTCACAGATCCAGTGCGCAGGTATAGTATAGATCTTTATAAAATTTTCTGTCCTAGTTTTTCAAGGAGGAGAGCCATTGCCTTATGTCATGGGTAGCTGCTATATGTTTTGCACACATTGCTCTTCGAACATATGCATCTGTGGACAGAACCACAAAGGATTATGAAAATTCTTAGATTTCTGGGTAGTTTCTTAGATTGAAAGTGGGTGACTGAATCGCTTCAACCATTTTGGAATGTTCATTTTCAAAAAGGTTGGCAATTTTTGTTGCCGATGATTAGCAATTAGCAGGCTTATATATATATAAATATATATTTTTTGCCACTTCAACTTCATGTATTTTGGGGATTTAAATTATCTTTTCTGAAATTATGTAAATGCTAGTTTCCTGCTTCAGTGATTACTTAGCGCTCTCACCAAACAAGCGTAAACAGTACCCACAAAATTGTCGTGGTATCAAAACGATAAGTCTGGTGGTCTAAGTGGGGATGAGTATTAAGAGTTGTGTATTAACTTAAAAAGTATGCCCAAAGAGCATGATTGAAGCACTGTTTCTTCGGTACTCTTAAATGATGTGCCAACCTGAGTCGGTGGAATGTAAGAGTTTATTGAATAGCATCAGGAGGGTTACATACTTTTCTTTTTATTTTATTTATTGCATTAGTATTGAACGTGTCAATAAATTTTTGAGTAATGGTGGAAATTTGGGTATTAAAGGAGCATAACAAGTCTATTAACTTACTGAAACATCCTATATATAAAAAATAACCATGTTGAGGCACATCAGTTCCGATCATGTGACTTGAATTGCAGATAGTTGGGTTTATTAAACTATGTCATGTAGATCGCAATGTGTGTTTAGGTAGTTGCATGGCATATCAGGGTCATCGATTGTCTATAGGCATGGGGTTTCTAGCTCGACCTAATTTTGTGAATGTTCAGCCCACGTCCATTGAATTCGAATGAGTGGGGACACTGAAATTCCGCGCTCTCTCTCTCTCTCTCATGTTTGTTTCATTGTATTTTTTTGCACTGCGTTGGCGTAGCATGGACTGCAAGCATGTATATGAAAAGAAGGCTATCGTGCAGCACATAATGGCCAAGAATGCGAACTCTCAATGTCCCGTAGCAGGTATTCCAAGTTAAGTTATTCAAAGGGTGTTTCGTTTGTCCAAAAAAAAAATCAGGAGGATGATGTGAAAGTGATACTTGATGAAATTTGTTTGGAAAATATTGGTGAAAGTTTGGGGTCGGTTTGACAAATATTTTGTTTTTAGTTTTTTGTTTTTGTTTTTATTTTTTTTGAAAACTGAACATAAAACCTTGTTTGACAAATTTGTTTTCTGTTTTCAAAAAAATGAAAATTGTTTTTAAAATTTTCAAAATTATGAAAATAAAGAAAGTATAATTTTTCAAGTTTTATTTTTTTAACACCATCACTATTAATCACAATCATCAATTATCAGTTGGTCGGCACTAACATTCGGTCACTGTTGCCTTACCTTTTTCATCTTCAAATACTATCAAATATATTATTATTTAATATAAAAATTTTAATTAATATATAAAATATATTAATATATTAAATTAACAATATATTATTATTATTTATATAAAAAATATAGTAAATATAATTTAATTAATAATTAATTTTATCAATATTTAATATAATAATTAAATTATATTAATTAACTAAATTATATTAATTATTATTGAATTTACTTAGTTAAATTAATATAAAATATTCTATTAAATTATTTTTAATAAATAATATAAAAAATTATATTTAGTATGTTTTATTTTTATTACATTAAATTATTTTGAAAACATAATATAATTAAAATAATAAAATTTAATTAACCAAATTAATTTAAGTTAATTCATGAGCATGAAATATATTTTATTAGATTATTTTAGAAAATAATTATAATAAATTATGTTTAATATATTTTATTTTTATTAGATTAAACTATTTTTAATAATTAATAGAATTAAAATAATTAAATTTATTGGATTTCATTAATTACATTTATAACTACAAATTAACAATTATCGTTATTAAACATGTTTTTAAGTTTTGTTTTTGTTTTTCTATTATAAAAATGAAAACTGAATATAAAAATTGAACTTAATAATGACAATTTTACTAAATAGTTTTTAATTATCTTTTGGGTATTCAAACACCTATTTATTTATTTATTTTAACTGCTGTTTATTGGGCAGAGCGTTGACGATATTTTCTTCCTTCAGGTTGCCCAAAAGTACTGCGGGCAGATAGAGTTTTGAGAGACCCATTGTTACTTATTGAAATTGATGAAATGCAGTCATTGAACTTAAGATCCACCAGGCCTGAAGTGATAGAAGATTTCACTGAGCTCTGCTAAGAAGACTATGCTTGATGAGGAATAGTACTAGCCGCGGTAAAAGTTTTGATTACCTAACAATCATGATTATGACAGTCTCCTCTACGGATGTGATTAAAAGTTGACTTTTGATAATTCTTTTGTAGCTTATTTATGTTTTATATGATTTTTTCAATTAAAATTTAATATTTTTTGTTTGATAATTTTTAAGCGTATTAATCACATCCATTAAAAAAATTATGAAAAAATAAAAAGTTTCATGTCAATTTTTATTAGAAAAGCTAAAAAAAAAAAAAAAAGGTTGAATGTTCTTATTAATTTTTTTTTTGGTTGTTTCTAAAACTAGACATGAATTTTTTGATTTATATATTGAATGCAATTAATATGTTTAAAAATTACTAAAAAAGAATTAAATTTTAATGAAAAAAGTTATATAAAACGAAAACAAGCTAGAAACGAAAAGGTTACCTTGTCAAGTTCCAAAGCTTTGCAAAAGTTTGCAGTTGAGAACATTGAAGCTTTATAGATCTGTTTGGCTCTGGAGTATTCCTGATCATTTACTGATAAGTGGGCGGAGTAGAGAGCAATTACTTTCTCCCTTATTTTAACCCTTTCTCTTAATTATCTCCGGAATAGCAGATATATTTATTTCAAATCAAATCAAATCAAATCAAAATTTTTCCCACTAAATGGGGTCGGTTATATGAATTTGATTACGTCAATCAAATCTGTTTAAGTTTATGTCTTCCGTTAAATTCATAGAGGCAAGATCGTGTCTAATAGTTTTTTTTTCAATTTCTCTTAAGTCTTCCTCTCTTTTTCTTATTTTTGGCAATCTCTATATTTTCACACCTTTTAACCAGTGTTTCTATTAGATGTCTTTTAACATGATCGAATAATCTTAAACGATTTTTTTTATCATTTTATCTTCAATTGGTGCCATTTCTCCTTTGCATCTAATTTTCTCGTTCTTAATCCTATCTCTCCTTGAGTCTCTACTCATCCATCTTAGTATTTTCATTTTTGCAACTGTCATTTTCTGAACATGATTATACTTTACTGTTCAACATTCTAATTCATATAACAACACTGGTCTTATCACCACCTTATAATACTTTTCTTTCATTTTGAAGGGGATTTTTTGATTACACAAGACTCCCGAAACACTTCTTCATTTGGTCCATCCGGTTTGAATCCTATGCCTTACATCAATATTAATCTTTCAATCCTGTTGCATCATAAATTCAAGATATCTAAAGTTTTCTTTTTCTATAATCTTTTGTGTGTCCAAACTTACTTCTATGTTCCAAGTTGTCCTATTTTAGTTAAACTTACATTCCATATATTCCGTTTTACATCTACTTAGCAAAAACCTTTTTGTTTCTAATGTTTCTGCTACAATTCTAATTTAACATTTACTCATTCTCTTGTCTTATCTACTAAGACAATGTCATCTGCAAATAGCATACACCATGGTACCTCATTCTAAATTTGTCTTGTAATCTCATTCATACTTTTCTGCCTTGTAACAACAAATATTATTATTATTATATATTTTATTTATTTATTTCTTATTATTATTTTGGGGGAGTGGTGGTGGTGGTGGTTGCCTATATAGTTAGCAAAGTGAGTTGAGTTTTTATTTTCTAATCATTGAAGAATCTCTGTCGGTATAGTTAGCAAAGTGAGTTGAGTTTTTATTTTCTAATCATTGAAGAATCTCTGTCGGCAAAATACATTTTTCCTAGTGACTTATTGGTAGGTAGTTCCTAGATATTAAATCCTCTTTTAGTGTATGTTTGGTGTGGGAGTTTCAAAAGGGAAAATAAAAAAAGAAAGGAACAAGAAAAGAAAAATGTTGGGAAAAAAGAATATAAAATTTTAAATATAAGTTTTTAATTGAATGGATTAAAAAAATAATAAAATAAAATACTTTAATTATTATATTAAAAATTTAATTTATTTATTTGTAAATTCAAAAATTTTATGTCATTTTATTTTATTTGAATTACAATAGAAACAAAAAAAATTGGAATTCTAGCTACCAGTCTTTCTAATGATTGTAGCTTTTGATGGTTTGTTTCCCTTGTTGTTGCCTAAAAAGGCATATGGAGTTTCCATTTAGAAGTTTAAATTTTAGTAATTTTTTGATCTTTTTATTTCAGAAGTTACTAGTTGGAATTTTTGATACATTTAGTTAACGAAGTAATAATTTTTAACAATTTTTGAGTGTTTGACAAAATTTTTGGTAATTTTAACAAGTTTTAGTAACTTTTGAGTTAAGCAAATTATTGTAATTGAGTAAAAAAATAAAAAAATTGGTATATTTTCAAATACGTAAGAATCCATTTTTTTTTTTTTAATAGTTTTTCACTAAAATTTGAGTTGCCAAATGGTGTTGTAACAACTTTTCTAATCTAACAAAATTTTATTTTAGGGAGCTAAAAATAAGTCTTTTATTAGCATTATGTTAACTTATTTTTTTATATATTTATTTATTTTTTGATGACTTAGAGTGTCTAGGTCAATTTGCATGTACCTTAACCAATTCTTGAGATCTTAAAATTAACGACCTGATAAATTATTAATGGTCCTGAGATGTTAGCCTATTTTGTAGTGTTCTAAGGTAGTGATTAGGGATTGGTTAGTGTTTTCCTAAATATGTGGGTATCTTTAGTTCTTCTCTAAAATGTTTAATATTAAAAATAACATCTTTTTGAGAGATAAAATTGTAAATTGAAAACAATAAAGAAAGGTTTCCTAATTAATATTTTAATTTGATAGGGAATTATTTGAAAAAATTTTAGCATTGGTTGAATAAGCAAATTGTAAAGCGGGAAAGTGTTCTTTAGAATATTTTAGGTACATTATTTAGAGCAATTGTGGTGAATTTGTTTAAGGTAGATAAAAAGAAAAATATATATATATTTTTTGAAAGGTAAAAGTAAACTATATTAATAAAAGAAATACTATACAAATATTTTGGGGCATACCCCATATAAACAAGTCAGAAGCCTACATACTAACTCATAAAATTACTCTTTTAATACAGAAGAAGAAAGAGATCATATAAGCACTAAATGTATATTAGAATCATTCTTTGCAAAAGGTCCACAAGAGATCCTAAGACGAACAATGGATTTCACATGTCGCATCAAGCTAACAGCATCCATAGAAAGCTAATCATGTAGTCTAGAATTTCGTTCCCTCCAAAGATAGTATACCAGAGCAGCAAACCCTAACCTTCCCAACAAATGAAGCAAAGAAGTACCTGAAAGGTTAGCAAGACACGATTGACCTACATCATCTCGGGTGGTTGCATAGCATTCCAAGTCCAATTTCCTCAACAATTGAAACCACATACATGTAGAATAAGAATAAGAACAAATGTGAGTGGCTCTTAAAAGCACTTTCACAAAGAATGCATTTAGATGGTTGAGCAAGGCCATGAGAATGAAGCTTATCTTGTTTAGTCAATCGGTGACGGACAGCTACCCGCAAGATAAAGGAATGCTGAGGAACATAAGACTTGAACCAAACAATGGAATGCCAGTCTACCTTGTCATGACGCTCTTGAAGGACTTTCTAACCATCCCGAACAAAAAGGCATTACCTTTGGCACAATCCAAATCACCTTATCATTAGTGGAGGTAATAGCCTGCAACATAGTATAACTTGCCCAAGTTCCATTAATTTTATAATGTTAAGTCTCGACCAAGTCCATCTACCATCAATAATTATATTCACCACCTTAGCAAACTTCGGAAGACCAGAGTCATAAATCACTCGTGCATTTCCCCAATGTGTATAAAATATAAGGCTTTATAAGAGGCCTGAGTTGTAAAATCTTACGCCAAGTTTAAGAACAATTCCCGGGTACCTTAGCAATCCAGAATTGGGAATGCCTAAGAAGAATAACATGGACTCAAGCTCTCCGTAGAGAAGTGGAACAAGGATCACACAATATCCATATGTACCTGGCTATAGCCGCTTTGGTCCAATCTTTTATTTTCTTTATGCCCAGCCCGCCTTCCACTTTAAGTACCTCCTCCCAAGCCACCTTAGCTCCAAGGTAGTTGAAGAAGTGCCTTTCCAGAGGAAAGAACTTAACTTAGCTTTAATTGACTTAATGACTTTAGCAAGCAATACGATCTAAAAGCACCAGTAGGATTGAATGTTAAATAAAACAGATTGAATAAGTTGAAGGCGTCTAGAGAAAGATAAAAACTTATTGGTCCAAGTCTTCAACTCTTCAAAACTCGATTCTCAATATCAATGTAATCAATTGCCCGAGGTTTAGATGATAAAAGAGGAGTCCTTAAATACTTCAATGGCAACATACCCCATTTGAACCCGACAAGTGCAGTAATAGCATTCTTACCATCATCATCCACACTCGATAGAAACATATGACTTTTGGAGACATTAGATACTAAACTAGAAAAAGATGAGAAAACATCCAAAATATTCTTTAGGAGACCAACTGAGTCAACATCACCATGGCAAACGAGCATACGATCATCAGTGAGACAAAGATGAGAAAGATTGGTCTTAGCACATCTCCAATGGCAGCAAAATGTATCAGAAGAAACAATCATTTTATTCAAAATTCGGGATAGAACCTCCATGCATATCACAAAAAGGTAAGGTAAAAGGGGGTCACCTTGGCGAAGGCCCTTTTTTCGGGAGAAATAATTACCAAGCTCAGCATTAATACTCATTGAGAACATGGAAGATGAGATGCAAGCCTCAACCCACCAAATAAGCTTCCTCGGAAAACCCAAAAAATCCATTACATCCCAAAGAAATTCCCACCTAATAGAGTCAAAAGCCTTAAATAAATCTACCTTGAAAGCACAATAAGGCCCTTTATTCCGGTGATGTTCTCGCATCAACTCTTGAGTAAGGAGGATATTATCCGAAATTTAACAACTAACAAGAAAAGCAACTTGTGATTTGTTAACAATAGAAGACAGAACTCTCTTCATCTTTTCAGCCAATATCTTGATCATACATTTGTAAATTGTATTACAATAAAGAATAGGTCGAAAATCTTTAACCATAGTAGGATTAGGAATCTTGGGAACGAGCGTAACAATAGTAGCATTAGCATCTCGCAATAACATACCCAAAGTAAAGAACTCCTTAATTGCAGCAATAACATCTTCTCCCATAATCCCCCAAGTCTTTTGGAAAAAGTAGGCATTGAAACCATCCGGGTCGGGGGTTTTTGATCGACCCTAAAATGTGTTTGGGTTCTTCCTTTCAAGTGCAAGAGGGTAGTCGTAGTTTTAAACTCCGTGAGTCCGAAGTCGAATTCACAGGGAGCCTATGTTATTTAGTTTTTTTTTTTTTTTTTTTTTTTAAGGTTGCGAAGAGAATTTAAGGTTTAATGTAAAAGAAGTTTGATAGTCAATCGAAACTAAATCTTAGGATTTAACGGAAATAAAGCAAATAAAAACAAATAAAATTAAAACTAATAATTAAATTAACTTTGCGAAAGAGCGTTAACAATTCAATGATATTTTTATTTTCTTTTAAATTCAGAATAAATTGAAAATAATTTAATCTAATTAATTACTACGAGAATCTGATTTGAATAACAAAATCAATAATGACAAGGTCCTTGATTCAACTTGGAAGTCCGCGTAGTTCACTATTTTACTTTGGAATGTTTACTTTCAAAACTGAAATTCGGTTTTGTTTAAAAATTATTGAGAATAGTTGAATCAAAAACCAATACTAGTTGTCACACCCTTCCCTTCTCGGGTATGACCGGCCATGAACCATGGAATTTAACCGATGGAGCATGTAAGCCTAATATTGATATCACCAATAGGAGAAAGTACTAATAAAAATATTCTCTTATTATCGGGACGAGTTTACATATACGGTACAAAAGGATTACCGCTCCTACATACTGAGCGTTCATAGATAAAATTCATGCATACATATATACTTATCTATATGAGATGGGTACGTAAATGTCCTATGGAGGCCACGGCACTATTAAGTTCGGGACAGTCCCCAGAGTCCGCTAGCGATACTCCTGATCATTCACCTGGAGAAACATAATCTAAAATAATGAGCTTGAAGCCCAGTGAGTGGTAAAGCACATATAGTAATTTACATACATGGAATATGAAATAACTAATAACAGGAAATATGTATGGCCTATGATAGGTAATCATGAACAAAACCAATAACTCAGAAACAATATTGTGACACTCGTAAGCTATCTGGGAACCATACCGAATGTCATAACATCTCAAGGTTGGATCCAACATCGTACTTAGGGATCACCACGGGTTGGCGTCCGAGAACTGTTTCCCTAAGACGATCCGGTGAAGGTCACCAGGACGCACCAGGAACTGTTCCTTCTACCGTTGAGCGCTAGGGTCACCACAGCCTCCCCCGGGTTTGTTCCCTAGCGGCCAGGATCACTTGCACATAGAAGAATAATTTCCCTGGACTTACAATCATGGTCCCATTTGGCATCATAAGATCTCATCATATAAATAAGTGATTGATTCACAATGCTTTACGAAAAAATTCATCAAAGTGATTTGAATCGTATGCCACTAGTGTTTAGACATTTAGTAAAATGTTTTTATAAGGAAGTAGATAACATGCATACGTAAAAATGGTTACAAAAGATTTCTTTGAAAATATGTACCACTCACCTTAAACCAGATGTTATGCTTTCTAAGTATTGTTTGTTACCTAAAGTAGGTGAGATGTACCTAATGCTTTCTTCCTTTGCTTTCTCCTTGGATGAAGTGTTCTTTCTTCTTCTCACTTTCTTTCCCTCTTTCTCCTCTCTTAAATGTGGGAGGTTTTCTTTGCACTTTGTTTGCTCAAACTAATTCCCAAATGCCCTATTTATAGGCATCCAAGGAGCTCTAGAATATAAGCATGTAACTTTCCTTTAGGAGAGATTTCCTAGAATATTCTACCATTTTCTAATCTCCTAGATCCTTCTAGGTTTCAAGGGTAATTCCACAAGTGCCTAGATTCCTTTATGGCAATCTAGAATCTTCCCCAACCTTCTAAGATCTTCCGGAATGTTCTAGGTCCTTCTAGACCCCTCTTCATCCTTCCGGGACATTCTAGACCCTTCTTGATTCTTCTGGTATTTCTAGAGCCTTCTAGATCTTTTCGGAATCTTCTAGATTGTTCTTTTTTTTTTTTTTTAAAAAGAATCCTCTAGATTCCCCTAAATCCTTCCTTTTTAAGAATTATATTTTATGATTCTTTACACTTTTAGTGTTTCACATTTGAAGGGATCCTACTTTTCAATTTGCTAGTTCATAAATATTCATACATTGTTCTATGTTATAACTTTTATATAACCAAGAATAGGTTGGTGCATCACACTAGTGATTTCAACGAATGTGGTTAAAGGTTTTTGTTTTCGAAAGCTTTTCAACAAATAAATTTAAAGTTTTACTCAAAACCAATTTATAATCTTATTAAAAAATATGTAGATAGTTATAATTGAAAACCCATACTAGTGATTTCAACGAAGATGGTTAAAGATTTTTGTTTTCGAATGTTTTCGAAACAAGTTAAAATAGATTTAAAATAGTAGATTCGTACGCATGTACCTTCGAAACCCATGCGAAAGGTCTACCTATATTATAGAGTATTTTCATGACCTACCCGTCCTTGATTCGTTGAATCAAGAACTAGGATTTTTACGCTGACATTATTTTAGATGAAACGAAAGCAATAGACACGTAAATCATCATCTGATCTATCAATTGAAATCTAAAAATCATATATTGAAACGCTCAAACGAAAATAATTTACACAGAAATCAACTCTAAACAAGCGAAGATAAAAGAAGTGCTACAAAGAACAGGAATACATCGTATGAATCCATAAAATCTCTTTAAAACAATGTAAAAACTCTTTTAAAAAAAGTTCTCTCATGCAATATGAAAAAGGATGGATCCCCCTCAGTCGGTCGTGCAAAGGTATTTATAAAGGGTTCATCAAAAACTCTAAAATTCAATTAAACTGCGCGCCCATCAAGTCTCGGTGGTCCAGACCGTCTGGGGAGTGGTTCGGACCACAGAATGGTCATTACTCCCAATTTCTTTCTTCTTCAGTCCGGGTCTTTGGGCTGGTCCGGACCATCCATGGTAAGGCTTGAACCACTGCTTCCCTTTCATCCTCTAAGCTATCTCCAATGTGAAAAACTTCAATGTTTTCATCATTTTCCCTACAATTAAAAGAATAAAACTTATAAATTACAAATTAACATTAAAACCTTCGATAAAACATGTAGATGCGTTAAAATTATCAAAATATAAAGCTAGTAATTACACTTTTCAAGTGTAATCAGCTTTATTAGGATGTAAACTAAAGAGCACAATTTTAAAATTTATCATCTAGAACAGGAGTTGCCAACATATCTCCCATAGAAGCTTCAACTGAATTGTTAAGGAAATTTTGGAGGGATAATTTACCCAGATATGCAATGGAAGATTCACAACCCAACAAAGCTTGATAAAATCGAACAATCTTAGATTGACCTACATCGGTTCATAGAGCGACACTAGCTTGTTAATATTATTCTGACTCTTAACAGAGTTGAAGAAAAATGAAGAATTCTGGTCACCTTCCTTGAGCCATTGAATTCTTAAAGTATTGCTTTGACCCTTCTTCCACGAAAATTGAATTCCACAATACTGCAAATCATCCAAACCAGCAGCCAAGCGAGCTTCATTACATTCCTCCAGTCCATTCGAGAGAGCCACCCTGCCATTCATAAGGAAATCGAACAGCATTAAATTCTTCTAGAACCAACCAAGGCCAATCACCGATCAAAGAACTTTGTGAAACCAAATCAGCCCATAAGGAACGCTTAACTCTTGTCACATTAGCTCCACAGATAAACGTAACCTAGAAGAGAATGTTCAGATCTTTCATCTTCACTGAACAATGCAAGCTTTGTCCCGACTCCTCAACACATCAACATCAAATACATAAGGATACCACAAAACCCATATTCAACTAGAAGCATAAGAATTGTAATTACTCAAGCATTTCCAACTGCCCATTAAACCTATTAATGTTCTCTCCCTGTAATTAGATTTAACTTTTTAGTCTCAACCAAGCCAACACAAGAAAAATTATACTTATTCACCAGGGAGACAACTTCTTTTTGCTTTACGGGTGAGTTCAGACCCTTTATATTACAACAGCCTAACTTAATCATCAAAAATAGCAAAAAAGTTCATCACCAGAAAAATTGCTCCAAAAGGGGCTTAAACAAGGTTTTTGGCCTTGAAACATGACCCAACTACCGAGTGTAGTTGGCACGTCGACGGGATCGTCGAGAGCTTTTCGAAAACATATTATGGCCCCCGTAACTCTTCCCATATCAAAAGTTGTGGCCATTTTAGATTTACTAATAAAAACTCCAAAACAATTTCCTTTAGGGGAGAATTAAGCCCCCTAATATGCTAACATCCAATCTTAAACCTTAAAACTAGATTAGGAGATACTCGGGCCTTCATTAGCCGAAGCAAAGTTACACAAGAGACTCCATGAGTAGTAATCAAATGATATACCTCTTTTTGTTTGAAGGGATCATTCAAATCCCTTATAGTCCATGAAAAAAACTTAATCACGGAAAAGAATTAAGAGGAATGGCTACCCAAGGTACCAACTAACCTTTCTCTTTTAAGTCTTTTTATTCTTCTTGTCTAACTCATCAATCATGCTTAATTTTTGAGGAAGAGGATTTTTTAGTGGAACCAAATTATAATTTAAGAATGGTGGAGAAACCAATCCCTATTTTGTAGTAGCTTCCTTCCCATTGGCATCCCGAAATATGACGTGTTGATGCACCAATTGACCTTCCTTCAAAGGAGAAGAATGGACAACATGCTCATCCCCAATTATATCAGTCATAGAATCACATCCTTAGAAAAGTTTATCCATCCTCACATTATTAAAATCATCATCAATGGGTAAGGCTTTAAAGGCATTATTGGTACTGCAATTGGCATTAGAATGAGCATCCTTAACCGATTGATCACAAGGAGTATAATCCACAATGACTTCCTTACCATGCCCTTTCACTTGTTTCCGATCACCATCCGAATTGGAGGTTGGAGCAAGTCAGGACAGTTGGGATGGAGCCTTCGAAACCTACTCTTGATGACTGTTCTTACAATTCTTGGAAAGATGCCCAAACTCCTTGTATAACAAACATCTTTTTGGGACCCAATTGTATTCAATTTGGATATCCAAAGAAGATCCATCATCCAATTCAATATCAAATGCACCCGGTAGAGAATCTTCGATACCAGTTTCAATGCAAATGCGAGCATAATTCAACCTCTTTCTAATTCCAGTCATTTTATCAGCATGGAGGGGCTTACCAATAATACTAGCAATTCGACTAAGACCTTCATTTGTCCAATATTCAAGGGATATATTATGAAAATGCACCCAAATTAAAACATGCTTATAACTGCCTTAGATAAGTTAATGCAAGGTCTCCACAATTGAAGAAAAATCGACCTTCCACCAAAATATCATGGCCCACCTTCTAAAACAGAATTCAAACATTCCACAGAAGAAAATTTGAAGAAGAAGAAGCCATTCCCATTACTTAGAACCTTAGTTAGCCTTTTAGAAACCCAAAGTCTTTGAGCACCATCTTGAACTAAGGAAAAAGGCAATTTGTCTAAAAAGAACCAAAGTATTCTTCCAAAGAGAAATACCTTTTTGGGCCACCAATGGTGGTAGTTTGATTCTGACCTTACCCTTAAAAGTTAAAAGATGAAGATGAAGGCTTAATGTAAGAAAGATTCATGGTGAAATTTGAATGACCTTTAACCTCAAAAGCCCAATTGCCTTTCCCACCCCAAGCATGGCTTTGAAGTAGCATAATTAAGGTTTCCTGAAGATGCTTCATTCAATTTCTCCAAAAGATTACCTTTTGTTGGCTCCTCATCAACTTGATCAGTCCAGGATTTAATAGAAAAAGTAGGAGAAGTAGCCATTGAAGGAGAAGCAACCATAGCCACCAACTTTTTGGCCACTTCCTCCTTTTTAGAAACCCTAGCCGCATCCTCAGCCTTATGTTCCAACAATGTATCTACATCACCAAGTGGAGCTTTATCATAGTGATGAACTTCAAATCTATGTTCAGTTTCTTTTCCAAATCCTCAGAACCCTCATCAGCATCTTCTCTAGCTTCTATACCTTCAATGGTTTTATCAGTAGCTTCTAAGCTTCCATTAAATGAGATGTTTTTACCCCAAGCTCCCCTCTTAGGCACAAGAGAGAAACCCGAATGGAGCCCTTCTACACCTTCCAAAATACCAGCTAAAGGTATGGATATTCCTTTAACCCCAAGGTCACTAGCTGAATATTTCATTGAAGTAACCTTTGGATATCCCCTAGAAAAGCAAAGTTTTAAAATCTTGGAAAGTTTAGTTCGGCTTTTTCTGAAAATAGACAAGTCCTTTTCAGCAGCATAGCCTTTTCCTGAAGAGGACCCCCTTTTTAACTTTATTTGAATAAGAAAATGTTTCTCCATTATTACCCAAAGAAGAAAGTTGGCTAGAACCTTTAATTAGCTTTACAGCCCTTGCCCAAAGAAGAAACTCCATCATTTGCTTTATTGGGGTCAAAAAAAGCATCTCCACCTTTACCCAAATTGGAAGGCTAACCTAGATCTTTCTTTGCATCTTCCATGGTTGCCATTTTAGGTGAAGACCAAGAGAAATCTATAGAGAAACGTGAAAATTGGCTTGGAAACCCTAGTCGCCACCCCAAAACCCTAAGAGCCTTAGAGAGAGAGTAAGTTAGAGAGAGAGACTCATTTTTTTTCCTCTTGTAGGCATAGCTTTTCAAAAAGAAAAAACAATTAATTAAGAAAGAAAAAGAAAGAAGAGAATGATATTAATTTTTTTTATTATTTGGGAGTCTTTATTTATGAGTTAAGAAAAAATAAAAATAAAGAAAAATTTATGTTATTTTGTCTTATATCATCAGATACGTGTACATTTTTTTTTTTAAAAGGTAAACATGATGTTTTGAGAAATTTATTAATGACTTCATTTTCTCTAAATTTTCATTCAACTTTGAATATATGAAAATAGAGATTTTGAAATTTTATTTTTTTAATTCATTTATTTTATTTCATAAAATTCATAAACAAAATAAAGACTCTTTCTATATATATATATATATATATCTCGTTTCATCCTACTCGAACAATTAAGAATATCGATTTAGCCTACCGTATAATTTGGTGCAGAAGATGGAAGAGTTGTTAGTTGGCTAATAGAGGATGTTGTATTAGTATAGTTTAATAGAAGTGGTAATTATATTTTACCTCTATACGGTTTATACAAAAAATATATATTTTGACTCTAATTTAGAAGTTCATGTATAATTATTTTGTAATTTAGATTAAAATGTATGTTAAATTTAACATATTGTGTTATGCATGTCATATGAATTCAAACGTGATCACTATTAGGAAAAATTTTTAGCGTTTGTCAAAAGTTATTGTTAAAAGTCAAAAAGCAAACACTAATACTATTAGCATTTGTGTAACGACTGTAAACACATGAACGACAAAAATTGGATCGCTGAAGATTTTTAGCAACCGTCAGGTGGCAGACATTGAGCAATAGCAACCTCCAAGTGATCACTATTGGGCGAATATTGAATGCACTTTTAGCGATCACTATTTTCACTATTAGTGTTCACCTTATATATATATATATTATTTTTCTAATTTTGGGCATAAATAGTGTTAGAGACTGCCTTGCCTGCTCGAGGATTCTTCACAACATATTCTTTTTGTCTAAGCATCTTTTGGGTTGAGTTCAAACCATCTACCTCTTGATTAGTGGCTTTAGGTGGCAACTTTCCTCAAGAGGATGGCTCTTTGATATTACATCTAGCTTTTGGAAGAAGTTTATAAGCATTTTATGCATGTTAAAGGTAGATTGCTTGCTCCATCTCTAATCTTTGTGTTAGTCAAACAAACCTTTTCATTGGTGCAATCACTTTTATTTGGTTGATATTAATGATGGCGAGAGTGAGTACGTTCAAGGCTTAATCATCAACTGTTTGAGCCTTTGGTGCATATTGAAGTACCAAATTAGCATCCTAATGTATTTTTCACAAATTTTGATGGGTTTGTTGATTTTTTTCATTTGATTAGCAATTTTTTTTTTCACTTTTGTCATCATGGAGATTGTTAGTCCTCTTAATTTTAATGGACAATGAAGTAATAGCTAGTAGTAATTCTTCCACTATGATAAGTGCTAAATAGAACTTAGCATCTGCAAAGTGTGATTTAGTTTCAGTGAATGACTTGTTGTCAACAATAATATCCATTATTTAATTATGGCCATTTATGTTTTATTTTGGGCTAATAAAATATTTAAACTAGATTGGGTTGATTCATTTTATTTTTCCTAGGTTGAGTTTAGCTCGAATTAATGTTGGGTTGGATAATTAGGCCAAGGGCCGAGCCTTTTTTTCCCTTTTCTTTTTCTTTCCTTCCTTGCTCTTGCTATTTCCAAAGAGTGGGGGAGAGAAAGAGGGCAAAGAGATAAGAGATAGAGTAGAGAGTGAGTGAGTGAGTTTTGGGAAGGAAGGTCGTAGGGAAGGAAGGTCGATGAATCAAGGTAGTATTCAATGCCATGAACGTTGTGGTGGTGTCTGTTTCATATAGTTTTGCTTAAGGTGGGAGATTCTCATCGAAAAATTTGGAAGCTAAAACACAAATCTTCCCATTTCTTATTTTCTCTTCTGATTCGAGGTAGGTAGGACTTAGACTTATGTTTTACTCGTTGTTAGGAAGATTTTGATATATTATTCCTTGATAATTGTTGAGTTTTGGAGAATTTATATATATAGATATGTATATTTGAATATGTGTATATATATGTATATATATATGTGTGTGTGTGTATGGAGATCTTGTATATATTTGAATTATTCTTGAATCAAACATTGTAGAACATGTGATTTAGGTATTTATATATAATTTGTTGTTGAGATTGAGGCTTGGAAAGATGATTTGGGGAGTGTTTTGGGGTTGGGTTTTGTCGAGAACGAAACCAAAAATTGGGCACTTGGCTCTAGTGTTCGGAAGGCACCTAGGATGTTTGGATTGTGTGTCTAGACGATAGCTCTTGGTGTCGGGACACCAAGTTTGGGCAGAATTTGTGAAATGTTAAAAATTAATTTCTAAACACATGTTTTGGGCCCAAACTCAATTATTTTAGATTTTTAAAAATTAAATAAACCCCAAATCATCATCAGGCCTAATGAGAATGTATTTTTAAATTAAGATAATGTTTATTGACATGATTGAGCATATCATGTGCATGAAGTTGGGGTTGCATCATCTTGTTTGATGTTGTGATTGTGGATTGGTCGAGAGTGCCATATTGATGCTTTGACGTGCTGAAGCATGAGTTTTATATGTGGACGGGATCCATGATTTTGAGAAAAAAAAATGATAAAATGAGATTTTGAAAGTATTGGATGATCCCGAGTCGTATATATGACTAAAGTTTAGTCATTTGAAGCTGTGACGTTAATTATAAGATATGACTATGATATTTTCTTTGGACTACAGCCGAACCCTACTTAAGTTAAGCAGATGCCTGACCGAGGGTGTAACTCAGTTTCTTAGTAAAAGAGACAGGGGTATAGCTTGGTTTGCTGAGTCTTACAACTATGGGGGGGATAACTCGGCTCTCCACTTGTGATATATATTGAGGTATGTATTTTCCGTAAGCATGAACGGTGCGGTTGGTGGCCTAGCGTGCTTTGCTAAGCGTCACCCATCCTAGGTTAAAGTTGGGGATAAATGGAGATTAGAGAATGTACTGGCCATTACATTGCATCACATGTGCATAGTCATATTATATTTTGGTGGATATAGTTGTGAGTTATGTTATATGCTTGATTATTGTTCAATCGTGCACACTTGCACGGTCTTACCTACTGGGTAATTTAGCTCATCTTATCCTTATTTCATGTGGGATCACGAGGTCAGGGAGTAACCACTCGGAGCTTGGTTGAGACTGAGGGATTAGCTTATCATGTTATCTTATCATGTAATCTTATCTTATAGTTAGACTATTGTATTTCTATCTGTGCGACCCAAGGTGTGAGTCCCAGCCTTAGTGATATGTTGAGATTGTATTATAATTATGTTATTGTGGTTGTGTAAGTCTTGGATTATGTCATCGGGATATGACGTCAACTTTTATTATTATGCTGTTTCTATTATTTTATATGGGTATGAGGGACGCGTTTAGTTGCTTTGATTATTATTATTATTATGTTATGACATAACCTTGGAGCATGTTTTCATTTATTTTAATTAGTTCCCCTATTTCCATGCCTTCCATCCCAGACAATTAAGTTAGGGGCATGATATCAACTATAATTTTTTTTTTTTGTATGTTTCACCATCACGGTAATATTTAAAACATTGATGGATGAGAAGGAACAACACCATTCTAATGGATCTAAGGTCGACTTAACAATATATTGTAGATATTAATGGTGTCGAACAATGCAATTGATGTCATGTTGTTGACTAATAAGTCGAGACGGATTATTTCAATTGCTCATTGTCTCCCTTGATTAAAATCTTGGATCATCAAGCAACTATGTGATAGGTCATCTATAGTGATTCTTAATTCCTTCATCACTCGAAGAGGTAGAATGTTGACTACTGATCCACCATCAATGAGCATTATATTCAATCTTTGTTCAAGTGTATATCCAGAGATAAAAAGAGGGCGGTTGTTTGGTATTGAACCAAATAGAAGACCTTCGTCTAAAAAAGTCAGATCATTCACACTAGCAACATATGTATCACAACAAGTTTCGAATTTCGCTTCATCAGGTGTTTGCATGGGCATTGAAGACGATTCAACTCCTCATTCAGTTGGCTCTTCAACATTCACAACATGACATATAGTACTCTTAAGGTCAAATTGAACAGCATTCTACCAAGAGTTTGGAAAAAACTCCCATTGATTAAGTGATCTGAGTAAGTCGTGGTTAAACAAAAGTTTCAACTGATGTAGTTGATATTGTTTTCTGAACTTTTTTTTTTTTGCTTTCTCCATTATTTTCTTTTGTTGGACTTTGTGAATTTTTTCTTCTAACGGATTGGTTTGAGGGTACCGTGACTTTGACTTGTTCTTTCTCTTGCTAGTAATAAGAGTTCATCATTCCTCACTAAATTATTTGTTTTGTCTGGATTACTCTTATCTGCCAACGATTATTCAGAATGATCAGGTCGACAGTACATGGCTATTTTCATTAGAACAAATGAAATTGAACTTCAAACTTTGTTCAATTGGACATAGCACTTTCAAGTGTAGGATCAACAGACTCAATCACAATTACAATTTAATTGGTGGCCACCATGTCATTCTCTTTCTTTGGAAGGATTTTTCCTCGGCTAGGCAATTGTAGGATCTTTTATTTGGGTATGAAGCATCGCTGAATGGGGTGGCTAACCAATTGAAGATACTTGAAATATTTCAGATTGTTAACCTTATCAGCTTCCTCGGGTCCCTTCATCCTTCAGAGCTCGAGGATCTTTAACTTTAGTAGATTTTCAAGCATTTAAGGGATTTTAGAGTCAGGAAACAGGTACTCCTTCACTTACATCTCTTCCAGTGTAAGTCTTTTCCATCCCCTTCTTTGATTGGTTGGACTTTTTAGTTTCCTTATTCTTAGGTATGCTTGGAGTTTTGGTCGATAAGAAAAGTTCTATTAGTGTAGTGAAAATCGATATGAACTCTTTATTGACAGCTTTGGAGAAAGTCTTAGCTTAGTTGTGCTTGTTTTCTGGGTTGTTTCCTCATTTCTGAGACTGTTGAATTGACGGCCCTTGATTATTACTCGCTACAATGTTGACTTCTCTGTTATGAGCACGAATAGCTAGTTTTTCAAAAGTTTTATGCTTAATGCCTTGAAATTGTACATTTTAATCGTAGAAGATTCAGACGGCCTATCATTACATTGAAGGCTAAGATTTCTTCATCTATCGATGAAGTTAAATGTAACTTATTTTCCATTGGCGGGAATTGGTGAGCTTGATACTCATAGGATGATAGGTACTATAAAGTCAATTAAGGAATTCTTGCTCTAGTTGATCCCAATTGTTAATTGTGTCAGACTCAAGGTTATAGTACTAGTCAAATGCATTTTACCTTTTAAGAGTTCGAACAAATTATTTGACTTAAAGATCTCCATAAATGCCTGTATTGTTGCAAGTTTCTACTAAGTTACCTACATGTATTTTGGATTTTTCGCTCGTTGAATTATTGAAGCTTGGGGGTTAATGATAATCCAAGAGCATCTTTAGTTGGTCCATCTGATGATTGTAAGGCTTCACAAATGTGACATAAGATTTTGAGGTTTTTTCTTCTATTTTTCTTTGAGGGTACCCAAATGAACTCCTTTAGTTGATCAATAAGGAAGAAACCATCAACAGAGATGGGCAAGCCTTTTGGAGTTTCTTTTTGCCCATTAAATGATTTAGTCATGTCTTGTGGTTTTGGAAAAACTACAGTTTTGCTTGATTCTCCTATGTTGTTCAATTTATTCATTATTGATGCAATTTAGAGGTTAAAGTCTTGCATTGCCATGCACAAATTCTCTAAAGTTTTGGATAAAAAATTGACTTGCTCCTCTAATGGTACTACATTTATCATCATCATAGTTATGATTGTTGAACCTAGAGGATTAGTGGAATCATCATGTGGCTTGAACTTTGATTAGGGAGTTTCTAGAGGATAATTGGACTCTGAATCGCCAATTTTCTCTTGGCCAAATTGAAGCTTGACACTTAAATCGAACATTAGAACATGGATGGATGTGATAGAGCTTTCTATAAATTACAAAAATGTCTTCTTTTGATTTTTAGCGAAATCTTCTTTCACAAGGCTTATGGATGCATTTTTTTTTTCAGAAAACTTGAGCTAAAAACAAATGTAGATTTTGGGAGCAGTGAGGCTTGATTTAGTGCTTCAACTATGGATTTTGCCTTTTTTCGTGTGATCGGGGCCAGTGCTTTGAGTAGTAAAACTTGAACTATTTTGTTGATAATAACTTTGAACCCTATAACGTTCAAATGTGGAGACTTTGTATAGTTTTTTTTTGGAAGCCATTGAGACCTTGAGTTGTTTGATTTGATGAAGAGAGGAGATGAGATGCGGAGATTGTCCCACCGAGTGTGCCCGAAATTTGTACACATAAATTTCGTGTTTAGAGAATAAACGCAGGAAAATTATAAGAACAAATTGATTTTATTATTGATTTACGAAAAAATGGATTACAATCTCTGAAATTCTAATCAAAGAAAATTAATTCTCTTGTTCTTCTCATCAAGTCTTCAACTTCTTGTACGGGTGAAGATTCTTAGTCACAATAGTTTTTAACTATCAAACTTCTTGTATGAGTGAAGATTCTTCTTCATATTTTGGAAAAAGCATCTACTGTGAATCGATGATGTAGGGTTGGAAGAGAAGATTGTGTTTGCTTTCGTGATTTTTCTTGTAATCGGTTGTATATAGTGAAAATTAAACTGGAGGTTTTTTCTCCCTTATTTGCGAAAGGTTTTCCTCATTAATTTTTTGGGTTCGTTTGATAATGCTGTCATTTTTTTGTTTATGTTTTTAGCTTTTTGTTATCATTGTTTTCCCTAAAAATGAAAACTAAAACTGCGTTTAAAATTGCAATTTCATTTGCAGGTATTAATTTTTCATTATCATAAATTATTTTATTTTATTAGTTTTAAAAATATCAATCGAATTTACTAAAATATATTTCATATTAGTTAATTTAATTAATTAGATTAATTAAATTAAACGATTAAATTATTTATTAAAAATTATTAATTAAATAAATATAAAATATATTAAATTATAATTTAGTTATATTATTTACTAAAAATAATTGACTAAAATATAATTATTATATAATTTAATTATATTATTTATTGAGACTAATTTAATAGAAATATATTTATAATAATTTTCTATTAATTAAATTAGTGAAATTATATTAATTATTAAATTATGTTATGTTAATTAAAATAAACTTATCATTTTGTCAAATATAATTTAATAATATATTTCGTATTGATTAATTTAATTTAATATAATTATTTAGCTTAATTTTTTTAAAAATAAATTAATAAAATAAAATAAATATTAATTTGGGTAATTTATTTAATTAATTATATTTTTTATTAAAGTAATTTTCGTTTAATAAAATATTTGATTAAAATAATTAATTTTAATATGATACAACAAAATTATTCAATGTATTAAAATTGACACAAAGTTTACAACAGAAAAAAAAGAGTGAGAATATTCTTTTTTTGTTTATGTTTTTCTATTTAAGTTTTTATTTTTTTGGAAATAAAAAAACACAAATAGATTTAATAAATATGTTTTTGTTACCAGTTTATAAAATTTTAAAAAATTAAATAGAAAAACAGAAAATAAAAATGTTATTGAACGGAGCCTTTGTGTTCAATCTCTTTTATTTTTCTACACTTTGAGATTATGTTTGATTATTTGAAAATTTTTAACTAGCCAAGGGTAAAATTTCAATTGATATTAAAGTGGGTTCACCAATAGTTTTTACCACAAAGCATGATTCTTTTGTTAATGAAATGGATCCCCTAAGGGAAGGAGGTTCAAGTACACAACCTCATGGTTTCATGGTACCAACTATTGATATTAGAAGGCACTTATGTAGGCTCATCTTGTTGCCATAAATTGCAATGTTTGGCTTGCAATCGAACAAGGATGGTCTCATCCAAAGTTGATGATGTAGAAATTTCTAAACCCATGAATCATGGATCAAGTTGAAACATGAAAAGCAGAATGGAATTTTAGGGCTATAGGCTCTACTTTCTTTGTTGTTTGTGCCTATGAATTCTAGGGAATTTCAAGTTGCCAAAATACAAAGGAGGTATGGAGAACACTAGAATCAACGCATAGAGGAAATCCTCTAGTGAAGAAGTCAAAGCTTTAGTGGCTCACAACCAATTTTGAAGGGTTAAGAATGAGATAAGATCCATGTTTTTGATGATTTCTACGTCAATTTAAGTGATATTGTCAATTCTAGCTTCAACGTAAGAGAACCAATTCCTTAAGCAAAGGTGGTAAGAAAAATCCTTCGTTCTCTTCTTTCTACCTTTCTTGCCAAAGTTACCGCAATAGAAGAGAGTCGAGATGTTGATGATATAAAAATTAAAGATTTTAGTGGGTTCTTTGCAAACTTTTGAGACTAATATGATCAAGTCTAGTAATGGTATTGCATTGCAAGGAGTATTATGACTATAATGATGATAATAAAAAAACACTCTCCTAAAAATGTCACTATAATGATTAAGAATTCATGATTTTTTTTTTTTTTTTGAAAATTTTTGAGAAAAAGTTAAAGGAAGATTTTGGTAAAAAAATTCAAAAAGAAACCCAAGGGTGTGAGGTGCTATGATTGTCAAGGCCTTGGACATATTGCGGTAGATTGCCAATTAAGAAGAAGAGCAAGAAGAAAGTAATGAATATAACTTGGGATGATTTGGAGATGGAGAGCTCAAGTCCATCTTTTGAAGATGAGGGAGCTAACACAAATTTCTTGGTTTTCGTGGCATCACATGAATAACTTAAGTATCTTCCTATGTTTGTTGAATTTTATAGTAAAATTGAAACCCCTATGCCTTCCCTTACTCTTACTCCCAAGGTAAAGGATGTTTCAAAAAGAGAAAGTTCTCAAAGTGAGTATTGCTTTTCTCATTCCTCATTCAAGGAAGACTTCATCGATGGTGAGGATGTGGCTAACCTTGAAGAGAGATATGATCAACTTTTTAATGATTCCTTAAAGTCTTTTCAAAGAAAATAAGAAGTTACCAAAGGAGAAGAAGACAACGCAAAAAGACAGGGATTCTTTGAAGATTATAGTAAAAGACCTTGAAACCAAAACCACAATCGTGGAGTCCAAATCCATAAGGTTGAAGGTGATTCTAGGATTCAAGAAAGAGTGATGGGAGGCTTTGAGAGAAAAGCTTTAGGCCAAAGATGAAATATGTTGGAGGCACAAAGAGCTTTAAGAGAATTCAATGACAAATTGAGTAAAGAAGGAAGAAACTTATCCTCTCGTGATTTCAAAGAAGGCACCAAAGAAGCCTAAAGCGCCTCCACCAAAGTAAGTGGCTAAGGAATTTCCTCAAAAGCTAAAAAGTTACAATATGCTTTTAATTTCAGTTTTACACAAGTGAAATCTAGCATTGTGTTGAATTCTATCTATCATTTTTTAAGCTCGACTTTATTCTCTAGATGGTGGCTATTCTTTGAGATCTTTCAAGTAGATTTGGTTGGAAAAGGCTACTGACTGTCTCTAGAAATTATGTCTATAAAAACCCCTCAAGTGCAAGGGTGTACGGTATAGTTTTAACTCGATGAGGACGAGGTTGAATCCACAAGAATCCTACTATTTCAATTTCTAAGTTTCTAAAGACGAAAGAAATTCACTACCTAGTTCAAAAGTAACAGTTTCAAATGTTTGGAGGTTTTGGATTGATGGAGGTTTTGGATTGATGTCAAATTTAAATAAGATATAAACTACGTAATTAAACTTAATCTAAACAAAGAATTAAAATTTAGAATTTAAGGTGACAAATAATTGCAATCAAAAGATCTAATTCAATTCATGGATAAAAGTCTTGATTCAACTTTCAATTCTGCATGAATTGATTGTTTCACAATGTGATGTATCTTTAATACACAATGTAAGATTCACGTAAAGGAAAAGTAGATCGAAAAGATATTTTCTTGAAAGCATGTAAAATTCTCCCTAACTCAGTTTCATACTCATGTTTAGGATTATAAAACCGGAAGATATTCTTTCGATAATATTAGGGTTTAAATTTAAATAAATTTATCTAAAAAATATAGAAGAAATTATAGGTTCAAAAAAATCCTTATCAGGGATTACAGAGAATATGATCAAGCATTTTTTGTTTTCGTATCGTTTTGATATAAATGAAATTAAATCTAAAAATATGTAGATCACTACGTGTACGTTTTCACACAATACACTTTGATCTATGCAATCACAAAGTTCATAATCATCCATTTTTCCTTGATTCGTTGATCAAGAACTAGAGTTTTAGCCTAACATGGAATTGAAATCAACACAAGCAATGAAAATAAAAACAAGATATGAAATTGCATTCATTGAATTAAAATCAAGATTCAAAATACCGTACTTCAAAACAATGTGAAAAGTAACTAATCCTCCAACAAAAACTCTAAGAAAACGAAAGATCATTCTTTGTGATCTTTATGGTGCAGTGGTCTGGACCGGTTGGGAGATGGTCTAGACCACAGTGTGTAGATGTTCTCTGTACTATGTTGTAGTGGTTCGGACCGGTTGGGAGATGGTCCAGACCATAGTGCCTACTCTGACTTCCTGCTTTGTTTTTCTCTTATTGTTTTTACTCTAGTTCGAATCGAGGCTCTTTGTGTAGGCACTAAAGACTTGTTGTTGTTATTTTCATCATCTTTATCATTGTTAATCACGATTATTTCCTCTTATTTCCTGTGTTGAAGAGAATAAAACAAATAAGTGATAAAGATTTACAAAACTAGGAAATTTATTAAGTAATGCATACTTCTAATGCCAAGTTATCTAGTTCATAATTACACTTTTCAAGTTTAATCACACTCCACAACTTGAACATTGCTAGTCCCTAGCAATCACTTTATTAAAATAAATGTAAACAACTACTTATTTCTCTTTTCGTCAGGAACACGGTTATTCTTAGCTACGTGTAGTAAGCCTTTTAAACCCTTAGGTTACCCCTAGTGGACGAGTGAAGTCTCGTGAGGGTTTGCAGTGAATCTACCCATAAAATTTTATGGCATGGCCTCAAGATGTCAAAAAGTGATTAAGATAAAAAATAATCAGGTTCAAGCCCAACACGTAATAACTCAAGTTCAAGCCCAACACGCTGCAAAACCCAAATATCATGTGTTATTCCCAACTGCTCGTATAAATGCATGGACTATCAAGATAGGAAGAGTATGTGATTACTCGCAATCATTGTTGATTTTAACGTCATTTCATACTCTTTTTGAACATTTTATCAAGTAAAATTCATTTTTAATTATGCTATGAGTATTTATATTTCTTTTGTGTGTTTGTAGGGGTATGGAAGGAAAATAATTCAAGAAAAGTAAGCTTGGAGCTTAAATGTGCAAACCACTACAAGTGTCTAGCACGACACCCTGTCCGTTTTTTCAGCCACAACTTTTCACTCACAACTTCGATTGATGCGATTTTTTTTGGGTTGGAAAAAGGACTCGAAGATCTACAACTTTCATGTTTTATCCGAAGCCTGAATCTATCGTATTCAAGGTCAAAATGGCATCGGAAATTCGGTACAGAAAGCTGTCTGGAGGTATTGTCAAGGAGGACCATGTGCGCACGACCATTAAACACCATGTGCGCACGAGACCTCGTGCGCACGACTGCACAAGACCTCGTGCACCCACTGAGGTTGGAGTTTTCGCTTCTATTTCATAGTATTTCTTTTTCACTTTTCTTCTTTCACTTTTACTTTGTACTTTTTTCTTTTACATTAATGGATCATTTGCATGTTTATTTTTCTTTTTGAAGTCCAAGTATGTTAGCCTAGGGTTCATTCTTAGCTTCAAGCTATTGAAGGTGGTATGGTAGTTCGGTGAACTTAAACATAAAAGAATATTTTTCAATGAAATATCTTTCTTTGATTTTTAATTGGAATCTCATATTAAGCTAGGGTTCTTTCGAACTCAACTCACCTGTGTTACCACCATAGCTTGGTTACAAGTTTTCTCTTGTGCATACCAAGTGTTTACTTCAATGTCCCTTGAGTTAGAAACATATTTTCTAAAACCCAAATTAGGTTTTCTTACGAAACCAAATCACCCGTGTTGTCATCACTACTTGGTTACGAGTGGCCAATCGTATATACCAGGTAGTTGATTTAATGGCCCGGTGATTTAGAACCTATTTTCCTAAAACCATAAATTGAGGTTTTCTTAAGAAATCGATTCACCCGTGTTATAATCGAAGCTTGGTTACGAGTTGACACTCGTGCACACTAGGTGCTCGATTCAATGTCCTGGTGAGTTTGAACCATATTTCAAAAGCCTCAACTTACTTTGAGTTCCATAAATTAGGTTTTAATGAAATATCTGATAGAGATATAGACTAAAAGATATACTTTATGTTATGTTTTTATATATTTTAATGAGAATTTCTTTTGAGCAATG
>QLOD02000030.1:14928308-14944719 GCA_003260245.2 Sideroxylon spinosum | reverse complement strand
ACTCGAGAACGAAGCTCCTTACCAAACCAAACCATAGAGTGAAGCTCCTTGCAATTCCAAACCATAGAGCAAAGCTCGTTACCAGTCTAGACCATGAAGCGAAGCTCCTGACCAGACCAAACTATAGAGCAATGCTCGGGAGCGAAGCTCCTTACT
Organism: Sideroxylon spinosum; assembly: GCA_003260245.2. NCBI lineage: Eukaryota > Viridiplantae > Streptophyta > Magnoliopsida > Ericales > Sapotaceae > Sideroxylon > Sideroxylon spinosum. The sequence goes on along the minus strand of QLOD02000030.1, from coordinate 14,944,563 downwards.
AGACCAAACCATAGAGTAAAGCACCTTACCTTTCCATACCATAGAGCAAAGCTAGGGTGTGAAGCTCCTTACCATTTCAGACCATAGAGGAAAACTTAGGAGTGAAGCTTTTTACTGAGCAAAGCTCCTTACTAGACAAACCTCAATGTTAGTACTCCCCTTCTAAAATCTTGTGTATACCATAGGATTTAGAGTCAAACTCGGACTAAGTACTCCCCTTCTGAAGTCATGTCACCACATCGGAGTTCTTACTCCTTTTCTGAACGTTTGTGTTCATCATAAGATCCCAGAGCAAGGCTCCCTTCTCAAAATCTAATGCGAAGTATAAGATTAGATATTAATTTAAGAGCTAGGCTTCCTTCTCATAATCCAGTGCACGACATAGGATTAGATACCAATTCAGGAGCAAAGCTCCCCACCTTACCAAACTAGATAGTGCAAGGCTCAATCTAATGTTAAATAGAAGATCACCTATCCTGGAGCAAAGCTCCCTTTTTCTAAACTAGTGCAAGATATAGACATAGAATCATACGGAGGCTCATTCCTTTAAGAAAAATGTAATGTGAATAATCATTTACTAATTCAGCCTTTAAGATTGCTTTTTAGAGTGAAATGCAAACCATAGCTCATCTATCAACCCAAGAGCAAAGCTCATTTTCAAAAGATAAGTGCGAGGCATAGAAGCATCCCTACATTTAAAGATGACAACTTCTGTAGCCATTCAAGTTCGAGGCATCAACCAAGTTACAAGGTTGTTTCTTTCTCTGATTGAGCATGCAAGGGGGCAAAATAGGATATTTCCTTTTCATTTTCTACCTTAGACAAGCTAAGGTAGAAAAAGATGGGCAACTGTAGACACCCCGAATTTGCCCATCCCCCATTTAACATTTACAATATTTAATGCTTTTTGTTGAATGGTTCTCTAATGATTAAAATTCCTTAATCATAGGATATGTCAAGTAGCAAAATTCAATAAAGAGCAAACAATCAGCAAAATACTGGTTGTACCTATAGAGACAGGGAAAAGTCAAATTGAAGACCCAATTTAAGGCAGAAGGCCACTAGATTATACAAGCATATCTAAGACATCAAACAAATAACTCCAATATCAACAAATGAGTCAAAATCTAGAATTAAGGGTCAATTCAATCAAAAAGTCAAGAACAGCCTTTACTAATGCACCCGAAGGCTGGTATCAATAGGAATGCCTAATTAGGATAGAAACATACAAGGAGATACACAGTATCTAAAGAAATACTTGAGAACATAAAGCATGGCTTAGAATAGCCAAAATACCGCTCTAAAGGTCATCCAAGCTCTGTTGACTCAAAATGGCTTCTACCATCGAAAAAGAAACTACCAGCGCATCGGACACAATTTAAGACTTTAGACGATGTCAGAGGGCCTTCATATTACATATGAATGTTGATGTTCTATGCCCCAAGATAATGGCATAGCTAGGTCTGGTCAAGTCAAAACGTGGGAGGTCCCTTTGTAAATTCGTTTCCAAAGTTTACTAGTTTTTTGTAAATTTATAAAAGTGTCCCAGAATCCTGCCGATGGCATTTTTGGACTCCTCATACCCAAAAATGGAATGAGGAGTCATTCTAATGGTGGTTTCAAGGGTAAAGCCAAATATTTGGCTGACCTTTTCACTGTTTCAACCCATTTCAGAGTAGCAATTTTCAACAGACCTAACTTGGTCTTAGAAAATCCAAATTGAAACAAATTTTGACCTAATTGGTTTAATTCTCTGCAAAAAGTGCCCAAGAAAGTCCCAAAACTACTTTAAAGGTCTTAGAATCGCCCGTAGTGCTGTGTAGACATGTTCCCCTATTTTGTTGGGCAAAATTAACTACCAAGTAGCCTTGGCAAAGATTTTTACTTGTTTTGTTAGGCAAATGTGTTTGCTCGACGAAATAGGCAATTCTTTTTGTCCGTTTGATCGGTCAAAAGTTTTGCTCGACCAAAAAGTTTATAAATAGGCCACCCTTCATTTAATTTTTATTCATCCCACACTCGGCACTCCAAGCCCTTCAAAGCTTCTCTCTCTAGAAAACTCACGTTGGTATATTTTCTCTCTCTAGAAATTTTTATTTTATTTTTCAATTTAGTGTATTTGCATAAGTAAAATAGAATGATTTTAATTGTGTAAATAAATTTTTTTTGGCATATTTAATATAAAATAATTTTAGTTGTGTAAATAAATTATTTGTCAATGGAAGGTACCCGAATCATAATTTAAGTTAAGGTTGGACCCGACATAGGATATTTACCAGATTTACCCGAGATAAATTTTGTAAAATTCCAGACATCAGACAAATGACATGCCCATATCATATTAACATGTCATACCATGGCATAACGTCATTCTATCATGCCATATCATGTTATAATACCATACTTATCATGTCATGCCATGTCATGTCATAACATAACATTAGCATGCTAGGCCATCCCCAAAATAATATCCGCCATGCCATATCATCCCCACCATGTTATACTATGTCATTGTCATCTTATACCATGTTAACATGCCATATTACAATGCTATGCCATATCATACCATGCCATGACCATGCTATGCCATGCTACCATGCTCAATCACCATCCCACATTATAGTATAACATGCTAGAACCTCGTTTATCATGCTAGCACATGCTATGACATGCCATGTATCATGTTTTGACATGCTTATACAAGCCTTGACATGCTAGAACATATTCAGACATGCAAACATGCACCCACTAGGGTAGATACAATGTTATAAATCAAATTCTTATCAATCCAACCTGAGTGAACGAAGCTCGAGAGACTGGGAATGATATAGGATTGGCTGAGTCAATGATTTCCAAGTCATGGCTTCCTTTTGACATATCTAACATGCATCTATGATAGCATATAAATTTTCATCACATTCATCATGCTTTTAACACACCTGATCAAAGAAACTGCATCATTCACATCACATTAGGCTCCGAGGCCATTCACATAAACCTGACTAGCATTACTAGGAACTTAGCTCTCTATCTGGAGCTGAGTTCCTTTCCCAAATGATACTCATTAACCTGCGTTAAACGCATTCTTAGGAGTTGAGTTCCTTATCAAAGTGAAACTCTTTCTCTAGTTACGTACTAGGTGTTGACTGTTTCTTTCTCATTTGGAGTGATGCTCCTTTCCACAGTTATACACTAGACACTAACTGTCTTTCTGCTTAATAGTTACATATCCCTGATCCTTCAACAGGGTACATAGGTAGCTCGAGCAAATTGCTTGAGTCCGGTCACCCCGGTCTTCATATACCACTGGCATAAGGCACTAATTTAGAGTTATGCTCTTACACACATCTCAACATATAGTTCAAACCATATCAAGAGTTACGTAGACCTGATACCTTAATGGGGTATGCAGGCAGCTCAAGTAGAAAGCCTAAGTCCAGTCATCTCAGCGTGAAGCACTGACTTAGAGCTAAGCTCTACACCTATATTATAGTTCAGATTAGAATATAGCGACGTAGGCCTAATCCCTTAACAGGGTACGTAAGTAACTCGAGCAGAAAACTTTAGTCTGATCATCATAGCATGAAGTGCTAACTTGGGGCTAAGCTCCATTCTCTAGTTAGACACAAGGCATTAATTTTACCTTCTCTGGAGCAAGGCTCAAGTCCCCAGTTATGTGCTTGATGCTAACTATACTTCTCGCTCGGTAGCAAGGCTCCTTATTCTAGTTAACAATTTTCCAGTTATGGACTAGGCATTAACTATTTTGTTTATCTTTGGAGTTAAACTCTCCAACAGAGTGAAACTCCTTCTTACAATTGTGTGCTAGGCACTAACTATTCTTTCTCATCTAGAGTAAGGTTCCTTTTCCTAGTTATGCACTAAGCACTAACTATTCTTTCCCGAGCACAGTAAAATTACTTCCACAAGGTATGCGTTAGGCGCAAACTATTATTTATCATCCGGAGTAAGGCTTTATACCCAATTATGCTCGAAGCGCTAACCGTCTCTAACCCTTTGAATCCAATTTCCTTTCCCAATTAAGCATGAGGCGTTAACTGTCTTTTATCATCTAGAGAAAAGCTCTCTTTCCAAGTTATGTGCAAGGTGCTAACTTTCATTTCAATCTTGGAGCTTGGCTCTCATAATACAAAAATAATTACTCGTAACACATACTTAAAGCTAGGACTCTTTCTTCCTCATCCCATCTTAGGAGCAAGACTCTTTCACACTGATCATGTGTGTAGCACTGAATTAATTTAGTCAACTACTCATACACATTTGCAAATCACACCCATAATAAGTACTATCCTAGAGCTACATTGACTTGATCCCTTAAAAGGGTACATAGGTAGCTCGAGCAGATAGCTTGACTACAGTCTCCACGGTCTTCATAGACCATCTGTTCCAGGTGTTAAATTAGACTTAGAGCTAGTTCTTGCATCCGCATACCAGTTCATATTTCATCAATGTGTAGTTTGGACCACGTTAGGTCTGAACTACGATTGTCCTGATCCTCTCACTGAGTACGTAGATAGCTCAAGCACATAGCTTAAGTTGGATCACCTCAGTTTTTATAGACCATCTTCCAATTCACATTTCATTTGCAGTACACACACATATACTACACACACATATACTCATCACTACCATCTAGGTAGACATCTCAATACACTCGCATATAGGAGCTAGGCTTGACCACATTATATCTCATGCATTTATGGGTTGTATGCTATGATTATCATAAATCGGAGTATTATATTATCAGATCACAATTGTAAAGAGTGGAAAATGATTCTGGATATCCCTATGTATCTACGCGTAACAGGTTTTGTGGGTAGCTATCTCTAATTGCATAAACTAGTCGGGAGTCAATAAGAAAAGGCCATGTATCATAATTTCATAAACATAAATCAAAACACATTTTACTTAAACTAAAACTCAAGTTCCTTGATACACCCATTTTGAAAGTGTTAGGTGGTGACTCGTAATCTCTGTAATCAAGACCCTATTTCAAATTGCAAATAGAAGTGTAGCGAACAGTAGAAAAAGAGGGCAATTTTATTTTTCTACTACTTAACATCATATCACATACTGTTGCACTTTACTCTTAAGTATAGGGAATGTTATTGCTTAATAACGAGGTATAGGGGGATGTAAGTGATTTTAACCTAAGTACAAGGGGTATCACCCCCTTTTTTATTATCTCACACGCTGGATTCTTTATTATTTAGTTATTTGTCCGCAACATCATTATGCAAAGGAAAGTAAGCTAATTTAACATCACAGATATATCTCAATGTATTGATTCATTTACATTTTTAAACCACTATTACGAAGTTCTTGAGATTAAAATCATTGAGATTTGGGAGAGTGTTATGTTTAATCAACTAAGTGAATTGGAAGTGGTAGTATATATATTTAATGCAATTATTTTTGAAAATTTTGACAAAGTAAGATTTTTTTTTTTTTTTTTGATTATTGAATGTGATTAGAGTGAGAACAAGTTATAAACAAAATATCTGATTATTTATTTATTTTCTTAAATCTTAGTTATTAAACCTAAAGTTTTGCTTCATCTTTCGAATATAATAGATTTGAATAATTGATATAGCATTATTTAACTTTTGCATTCCTGTATGTTGAAACAATATATTCTCTACCCTATTGCGGAGGTTCCCAGAATTTGCCAAACATTAAAACAAAACGAGAAAAGGATTTAAAAAGAGAGAAAAAGAAAAAACTATTCAAGTGAAAAACAAAATAAAAATATTAAACTAACTTAAAAAACAGAATAAAAAAATTAAACTAACTTACCTTTCTACCTTTCCTTTGCTTGACTATAATTTTCTTCCCCAAACTTAGTTGAGATCTCTTTGCTTTGTTGATATGTCCAATACTTAAGCCTTCTATCCTATCCTACTATTATAAAAGTCTAAACGCATGAATAATTTTCAATTTTCTTGCAATATATTGGTAGTTGTTATATACTTAGTTTGGACAAAAAATAAGTTAGTTTTATTTTATTTTCTCATCTATCTAATATGGGCACATTTATGAAGTTGAGTTATGAAACTATTATATACCTTATGAAGTTTTGCTTCATTCTCTTATTTTGATGATAGAATAAAGTACAAAATAGTCATAGAATTTTTAATTACTTTATAATGTTTTGGTTTGTTCTCTTATTACGTTCGTATGAACATAGACGTACAACATACGTGCATTTATTCAAGCAACCATAAATAGTATATATTTCACTTGTTACTTTATGCATTCAAATTAACTATTGCATAGAAATCATGTCACCCAATCATGATCATTACATGGATCACCTGATATTGTGTAGTGTAGAACCATTTCCATTGCATATAGGTAGTTAGGAGGTTTTGACTATTGACCTTTAGTAGCTCAATTAAAAATAAACATTTTAGGTTCTAATTTAGAAAGAAAAGAAAAATAGCATGTGATAGATTAGCAGGACTATTGGACTATTGGTGCTATTTAAATAATTACTTAACTTGTGGGTATTGATTAGTAGACTATTTATTAATATTTCTATCTTTGGATGAATGTAATAATTATTTTAGGACTTTTACTTATTCGTATTTAGTTTAGGATGCTTTAGGATTGGCTTTGAATTTATCAATGTTATTACTAGTATAAATAAACCTTTACACATTATTGTACATTATGACTCGACCTAGATCTCTGAAATATTATATTTATTAAAACCAGTACCCTATATTTTCACACATTGGGTTTTGTGGAATTCGGGTTATGATAATGGTGCTCGGCTACTTCATTCCCTCCTATTCTTTTTTTTTTTTTTTTAATTCAAAAAGTTTACATTTTTGTTACCTCACATTGCTAAAATACTATAATTTCACCTTTTTTCAAGTTAAACTATTTAATTATTTTTATTTAAGGTTTTAAATTTAAAATATACTAAGAGTTGTTGCGAAATAAGATAGAATATTTAAATTTAATTAAAATTCAATAATTTCAAAACTTTTTTTCCAAGTCAAATTATTATATAGGCATTTTTTTTCTCTGTTTATTTTAAGTTATTTGAAATATAGAAATTTTATAGTTAATATGAGAGAAGTTAAATTTTTATAACTTTTAAAATTTAAATAATATTTAATAATTTTTAAATTCTTTTCTAAGCTTAATATTAATTGGACAATTTTTAATCGATTTTAAATTTAATTCACTTGAAATATATACATTTTATAATAAAAGGGAATAAATAGGTAAGTGAGTTTATTTAAAAACTTATTAAATTACTTCACATTGATTAGTGATTTAATAAAAAAACAAAAAATGTGGTCATCTACATATGAGACAAAAAGGAGTGAAATTTTGTAAATGAAAAAAAGATAATTTAGAGAATGGAGAGTATTGAAGCATGTTACGTAGGATTGGAATGAAAGAGGAGAGGAGAAAGAAAATATTTTTTTTATTATTAAACATAGATAGATAAATATTTATAATCTAAATATTTATCTATTTTTTAATTTTCACCACAATGTAAGAATAAAATTTCCAAAAGAATGTTACAGGTTTGGGTTGCTTCACTCTCTGAAATGTTTTTGTGGCTCATACTAACTAATTACACTTAAAAAGTGTAATTTTAAACTCCATAACTTAGGATTAGAACATGCATTGTCTAATAAATTTACAAGTTTTGTTAATCTTTATCATTTATTGGTTCTATTCTCTTCAATAAAGGAAAGAAGAGGAAATAATTGTGATAAACAGTGATGAAGATGAGGAAAACAATAACAACGAGCCCTCGGTGTCCACACAAAGACCCCCTATTCGAACTAGAGCAAGGACAAGGAGAGAAGAATAAAGCAGGAAGTCAGAGTAGGGGACGGTCCGGACCATTTCAACAAAGTCCAGAAGAAACAACCACATTGTGGTCCGGACCATAGCCACGGGTGGTCTGGACCACTTGGCAATTTAAGGTTCCGTTTTGTATGTTTTCAGGGTTTTGTAAGGGGCTCTGTAAATAGGACCCTTAGGGGATTTTTTTGGGAGTTCGTTCCAGCTGTCATTAAGAATATTCGCAAGGAGTTATCTTTTATTTCTTCCGCTTTTTTTCATTGTTCTTGGGGTATATTCTTTTGCTTTCTTGGAACTCTTATTGGAGGATTTGTTGCTTTTCGCATTGTTTTGAAGAAGGTATTTGAATCTTTATTTTAAATCAATGAATGCTTTTTCATCTTTTGTTCTTATTTATAATGCTTGCATTATTTTTGATTCCATGTTAGGCTAAAACCATAGTTCTTGATTCAACGAATCAAGAAGGATGGAAGATTATTAACTTGTGATGTGCGTAGATCTACGTGTATTGTGTGAAAACTTACACGTAGAGATCTATACTTTTTAGATTTAATTTCATTCATTTCAAAACCTTTTGAAAATAAAAATCCTTGATCATATTCTCTGAAATCACTGATAAGGATTTTTGAACCTTACATCTTTTATATTTTTGAAATGAAGATTTTAAATTTAAAACCCTAATTTTATTAAAAGAATATCTTTTGGTTTTATAATTGTAAATATGAGTACAAAACTGAGATAGGGAGAATTTTATGCTTTCACGAAACATTTTTACGATCTACTTTTCCTTTACGTAAAGCCTAGATCGTGTATTAAAAAGCACATCACCTAATGAAATAATCAATCCACCCGGAATTGAAAGTTAAATCAATACGTTTATATATTAATTGAATCAGATCTTAATTTCAATTATTCATTGTCTTAAATTCATAATTTTTGTATCTTAGTTTAAATTAAGTTTAATTAACTGGTTTGCACTTATTTACAATTTGAACTCAATCAAAAACCTACACTTGAAACCATCACCTTTGGACTAGGTAGTGAATTTCTTTAATCTCGGGAAACTTAGAAATTGAAACAATAGGTTCCTTATGGATTCGACCTCGTTCTCATCGAGTTAAAACTACACTGCACACCCTTGCACTTAGGGGCAATTTTAGCGTAATTTCTAAAGTCAGTCAAGTTTTTGGCGCCGTTGCCGAGGAACCTTATATTAGTTTTAAGTTTCTTTAGATTAAAGTTTATTTATTTTGTTTTTAAATATATATATATATATTATTTATTTATTTTGAATTGTTATATACGTTTCTTCTACAAGACGATCTTAAGAAAAGAATTTCTAAATTGCAAAAAGAGATCGAATCTTTGGAAATCTAAATTCAAGAAGAAGAAGAACAACTTGAGCTTTTAAAACTTTTGAGCAAAGAAGGGTATTCTATAAACGTCTTATTAATTTAGATTTTAAATTGAAATTTAGCAATAGAGACTTGAAACATTTTCAAAAAGAGCTTTTGAAAATACTTTTTGAATTTTGTATTTCCTAGAATTTTATTTATTTTTGTTTAATTAGTTTATGAGTGCTTGGAATCGTGGGGAAGACGGTAGATTAATACTTCCTGAAAACATTAATATTCCCTTTCATACTGAAAATTTCCTCATAGACGTTCCCATATCATCTACTTCTACCCCTACAAAAGAAATGGGAGGAAATAATCAACCTGTTATTCCTAGACGTTTAATGAGGGACATACTCCAACAAGATAAGCATGCACTTGAATCTTGTATAGTATGGCCTGAAAACCAAAGACCTTTCAATTTTAAACCTGGGATGATCCAACTTCTGCCAACCTTTCATGGTATGGAATTTGAAAATCCTTACGAACACTTAACTAGGTTTAGGAATGTTTGTGTAACATTCAAAGACCAAAACTACTCCATAGATCTAGTATTCCTAAAACTTTTTCCTTTCTCTCTGAAGGATAAAGCCGCTAGGTGGTTTGAGCTTTTGCAACCTAATTCTATTCCCTTCTTGCGAATAAATGCAATCCAAATTTCTTAAAAAACATTTCCCTCCAAATAGAACTAATGCCATTCAACATCAAGTTTTAAACTTCGCCCCTCAAACTGGAGAAACTTTTTATCAGTGCTGGGAAAGGTTCAAAACTCTTTTATATTCTTGTCCACACCATAGATTCGAAGTCTAGCTTCTAGCTAACATCTTCTATGGATCCTTAACACCTCAACCTAAACAATTTGTGGAAACAATGTGTAATGGTCAATTCTATGGTAAAACCCCAGAGGAAGCTTATGAATATTTTGAATTCTTAGCTGAGAATGCACAAACATGGGATACTACAGAATCCCAAAATCCCCAATTTGCTATTGCAACACCTACTAAGGGGATACACCAGTTGAGTGAATCCAATGACTTATAGGCAAAATAGTAACACTATCATGGGAAATTGAAACTTTGAAAATCAAAAAGGACACACCAACTGTTAAGGAACCTATAGCAAGCGTCTATTGTCTTATGTGTGATAGCCAAACAAATAAGACTGATGACTGTCCAACTATCCCAGTTTGTCGTGAAGTAGTTCAAAGCTAACAAACTAGTGAGATGCCCATTAATACTATGAATTAAATCCGTCCACCATATTGGGTACAAAATCAATGGAATAATCCATTTTCTGAAACCTATAATCCGGGTTGGAGAATCATCCTAACTTTGGATGGAGAAATGATGGAGCATCAATGCCTTAGTAGTTTCATTCTGCCCTACCTCCACCTATTCCGAAAATTCCTATCCATAACCAAGATAGTCTCAGAACATAGGACCATATTCAAATACAAAATTCTCTCCTAATAAATGGTCCACCGAAGAGACTCTTCAGCAACTCATGGCTACACAATCTACATTATGAGCCAAAAATAATCGAGCAATGAACGAAATAAAAGGACAACTAACTCTTATAACCCAAACACTAAGTAATCAGTAGAAAGGTTAGCTGCCTGCTCAACCACGTCCAAATCCATCTGCTCAAGTAAATCAAGCTGAAGGATCTTCCAATTCTCAAAATAATCTTGAGCAAATTCAAGTTGTCATGACACTTGGGAACGGTAAAGTAATAGACAAAACCATTCATCCTAGGATGGCTGCACCCGGAAAGAGTTGGAACCTAAACGGACGGTAGAAGATAAAATATAGACCAAAGATGAGATGGAATTAAATGAGAATGAGAGAACATAGGAAAAAGACATAGAAAAATAGAGGAAAAGGGAAGGTGAAAAAAAAAGTAGAAATCACTTCAAGGGAATATGTTCCCAAACCACTGTTCTCTCAAAGATTCCTAAAATCTAAGCGAGATGCTCAAACTACAGAAATATTAGAGGTGTTCAAACAAGTTAAAATCAATATACCTATAATTGATGCAATTAAGCAAATTCCTAAATATGCTAAATTCTTAAAGGAATTATGCATAGTAAAAAGAAGGTTAAATGAGAAAGAGAAAGCCTTTCTAACTGAACAAGCTAGTGCTATACTTTATGGTCGTATACCCCCTAAGTATAAAGACACTTGATGTCCTACTATTTCATGCCATATAGGGGATTATTATATTAGCCAAGCACTACTTGACTTAGGTTCCATATTCAATTTATGAACAATTAGGCGTAGGAGAAATAAAGCCCACTCATGTGACACTTCAACTTGCTGATAGGTCTGTTAGAGTCCCACAAGGAATAGTTGAAAATGTATTAGTTCAGGTAGAAAATTTCTGCTTCCTAGTAGATTTCATAGAAACCATTGTAAAAGACTATGTAGATTAGGAATTTTTAGAGGATCCATTAGAGAGAGCCCTTTCATTTAGTAAGCAGAATTTAGCTTTTCCAACCCGACTAGTAAAGGTGAAAGAAATCTACGATTGGTTAGAAATGTGTCCTATAATGTCTGTAGAAAAATGGACACCAACTCTTAAATCATTAGGACCAATGTTAAATAAAACTGAATCCTCTAACTCGAAGCTCCACAACCTGATAGGAAACCTCTTCCCAGTAACTTAAAATATGCATTTTTAAGTGAAAATGAAACCTATTATGTAGTCATATCCGCTGAGTTGACATCCGATCAAAAGAGTAGACTAGTTAAGCTTCTACAGAGTCATAAGAAAGCTTTAGGCAGTCAGTCGCAGATGTAATTGGAATTAGTCCAATTCTCGTTACACATAGAATCTATTTAGAAGAAGATGCCAAACCAGTTAGATAAATGCAAAGGAGACTTAATCCAAATATGAAAGAAGTAGTTAGAGCTGAAGTGTTAAAATTACTTGATGTAGGAATCATATATCCAATCTCTGATTTTAAATGGGTAAGCCCTACACAAGTAGTTCCTAAGAAACCAAGTGTTACTGTAGTTCAAAATGAGAATAATGGGTTGGTTCCAACTCAAATTCAGACTAGTTGGAGAGTTTGCATTGATTATAAAAAAACTCAATACTGTGACAAAGAAAGATCATTTCCCTCTTTTATTTCTGGATTAATTCTGGAAAGAGGGGTTGGGCGTGCTTATTACTATTTCTGAGATGGTCATTGGGACTATAATCGAATTGATGTTGCTTTAGAGGATCAAGCTAAAACTACTTTTACTTGTCCTTTGGAACAGTTGCTTATAAAAAAAATGCCCTTTGGCCTTTGCAACGCCCTCGCTACCTTTCAGCGCAGTATGATCAGTATTTTAAATGAAATAGTAGAAGAAATTGTAGAAGTCTTAATGGATGATTTCTCCATCTACGGTGATTCCTATAAGCATTATGTAGGAAACCTTAATTTAGTGTTTACCCAGTGTGAGGAGAAGAACCTAGTGCTTAATTGGGAGAAATGCCATTTTATGGTGACTAAAGGCATATCTTAGGTTACATTGTTTCCAAAGAGGGAATTCAAGTTGATCAAGCTAAGGTAGAGCAAATTCAAAAACTTCCCACTCCACAATCTGTTAAGGACATTTGATCATTCTTAGGCCACGCTAGATTCTATCGGTGTTTCATTCAATAATTCAGTGAAATTTCAAAACCCTTGTGTCATCTATTAACACAAGAGGCATCTTTTAAATGGAAACCATAACGTCAAGAGGCCTTTGACAAACTAAAAATCTGTTTAACTAAAATACCCAATCTTCAATCTCCTGATTGGTCACTTCTTTTCGAATTTATGTGCGATGCAAGTGACTACGCCATTGGTGCTGTGTTAGGGCAAAGAAAGGATAAAAAGGCACACGTTATTTATTATGCCAATAGAATTAACTGATGCTCAGTGGAATTACACAACATATGAAAAGGAAATGCTGGCAATTGTCTTTGACCTTAAAAAATTTTGCTCTTATCTCATTGGTTCAACAGTTATAGGATATACTGATCACTCTGCATTAAAAATACCTATTGACAAAACTAGAAGCAAAACTAAGGCTAATACGTCAGATTTTATTACTACAAGATTTTGACCTTGAAATTGGAGACAAAAAAGGAGTTAAAAATGTGGTGGCCGATCATCTGTCACGTTTACTGATGGAAGCTTATTCAAAAGATGAAGTTTAAATAAATGATAGCTTCCCAGATGAATAGTCATTTAATGCAGCTGCAATAACAGCGTCTACACCTCACTGGTTTGCTAATATTGCCAACTATTTAATGACAGGAAAAATTCTAGAGGAATGAAGTCTTAAAGATAGAAGATAATTTTTAAGAAATGTCGGAGTCTTCTTCTAGGATGATCCTTACTTCTTCGAATATTACCCAAATCAAGTAATTTGGTGTTGTGTGCCTGATTGGGAAGTCCAGGGCATAATTAAATTTTGCCACTCTCAAGCATGTGGTGGCCATTTTTCCACGAACAAAACAGCTTCCGAAATTCTACATTGTGGATTTTATTGGCGCACTTTATTTAAAGATGTGCATCAATTCTGTACCACATGTGACTGATGTCAACGTTTAGGTAGTCTAACCCAAAGAAACACGATGCCTCTTTCCCTTATTTTAGTGTTGGAAGTATTTGATTGTTGAGGAATAGACTTCATGGGTCCCTTTCCTATTTTTTTTTATTTTGAGTACATTTTAGTAGGAATAGACTATGTTTCTAAATGGGTTGAAGCAATTGCTACTAGAATGCATGATCACAAAGTCTTGTTGAAATTCCTCCATGAGAATATATTTTCACACTTCAGGATGTCTCGAGCACTTATCAGTGATGGAGGAAAATAATTCTGCAATCGGCCAGTAGATACTTTATTGCGTAAATATAGTGTAGTTTAGAAAGTTGGCACATCATATCACCCCCAAACAAGTGGGCAAGTAGAACTAGCTAACAGAGAAATTAAACAAATTCTGGAAAAGATATTCAACCCAAACTGTAAGAATTGGTCGTTATGACTGATTGACTCCCAATGGGCTTATTGCACTGCTTACCAAAAAATGCTCAGAATATCTCCATAGTAGTTGGTTTACGGAAAGCCTTGTCATTTGCCCGTTGAATTAGAACATAAAGCATATAGGGCCATTAAACAATTCAACATTGACATTGACGAGGCCGGGTTGCATTGAAATCTTCAGATTGTAGAGATGGACGAGTTAAGGAATGATGCCTATGAAAATGCCAAATTTCAAAAGAAAGATGAAGAGGCTTCATGACCAACACATCACTTGTCGATCATTCCATGAGAGCCAGAAAGTGCTTCTTTATCGCTCATGACTTCACATTTTTCCTGGTAAGTTGCAGTCTAAGTAGACAGGCCCATTCATTGTAACAAATGTTTCTGAACATGGTGCCACTGAAATTGAGAATCCAAAGAATAAAAATCGATTCAAAGTAAATGGGCACCGGTTAAAACCTTATTTAGAGATCTTTTGGATCCCCCACCTTGTGAATAATTCAAATTAAAGTGCATTTTAGGTGTACATTGATCCATTAGGCTAGTTTTATCTTATTTTTTTATTTTATTTACTCTTTTAGTTTTGTTCCTAGCTTTAATTCTGAAAAAAAAAACTGAGAGAAATCTGGTCGATGGTCCGGACCACCCGCCAAATGGTCCAAACCATAATGGGTTTACCTCAATTGGACGGTCCGGACCACCCCTAGTCGGTGCGCTGCACACTTTAAAACATCAAAAACCCCTTATTTGGCCGAAGCCTTCTCTCTCTACCTCACCTCCATAGCTCCTTTTCTCTCTCTACACTTCTCCTCCTTTAAGCTGTCTACTTTCCAAGGTATGGGTCACTCCATTTTTCCCACGGATTGCTTGATTTCTTCTTCCATCTCCACCCTAGTATGTAAGTTTTCAAGCTCTAAGTTCTTCAAGCCCTAACTATGGCGATTTCCCTTTTGTTTCCATTTTTTTCTCTTTCTAGTTAGTTTTTAGTTTCTTTTCTTTCAAGTAAAACCCCTAAGAGCTCCTGATCTTTTTCCTTGTTCAAATTACTTCCGTAGAAGAAATTGGTTCTCCAAGGAGCTTAAACCGTGGCTGAAGGGGCGAAATTTGGGTCTTCCATTTTCTCTCTCTAGCTTAGTGTCTTCCAAAATGAGTATGCAATTTATCAATTGAAGACCTAAAGGTGTAGTCTCTACTAGTTAATTTAGCTTCAATTCTTTCAGGTTCCTTAGTCAATTTACTACTAGTGGACCACCGAACTTATGTGGACATAGGCCTTGATTCTTGACTAATTTTACTATCAATATTGTCTCTTTTGATGTAAAAACCATGCCACTACATACTAAGAAACCTGCCAACCGACAAATT
Source organism: Sideroxylon spinosum (assembly GCA_003260245.2). Classification (NCBI taxonomy): domain Eukaryota; kingdom Viridiplantae; phylum Streptophyta; class Magnoliopsida; order Ericales; family Sapotaceae; genus Sideroxylon; species Sideroxylon spinosum. Next base: position 14,928,932 of record QLOD02000030.1, on the reverse strand, counting down.
GACTCCACATCTTTTAATCGAAACCGCTTTTGGAAAAAGGAAGTCGAAACCCAATACAATGATATTTAGGCTTATAAATCGATGATGACTATGCTTTTCTTGCAAATTGATCAATTCAAAGGTTAGGACTTTATGTTCCAACAAAATTTTGAAGGGAGACAATGGTTAGGCGTGGCATGGTTTTATTCGAGTTGTGCAATGGATATAATGTGAGAAGTTTTGCTAATATAAAAGAAAATTCCATAATTCAGAGAAAGAATTTGGAAAAAATAGTCAGTTAGGTACGGGGAGTTGAGATTGTGCTCATGCCCAATGATTTCTCCCAAGTTTTCCAACTCTCCTGTGTTGAACATCCGAAATTTTCTTACCTAGTTGAGGGCCCACCACCACTATCTATCATTCTAAAGTGTTAGGGATTATACTGTAATTGGCAAATTCATAATCAAAACAATATTAATTAAAGTGTCATGTAACTACTAGAGTTAGTATAGGCTAAGATACTAGAGTCTTGGGTTAGTATTAGAAGTAAAGATGTCTCAGGAAACTCCTTTTGGATAAACACACAAGTCAAAGGAAGCTGAAAGAAGCCGGACGTGCATTAACGCAGGAAGCCCGCGGGAAGAC
>QLOD02000030.1:14910535-14928208 GCA_003260245.2 Sideroxylon spinosum | reverse complement strand
GAGGTTATTTTCTGTAGTTTTGACTTTTTCACTGTAGAATTACCTTCATGTGTTAACTCAAGAATTTTCCAAGCTTCCTTGGCTACATCACAGCTTGATATTCTCCTGAATTCATCAGCTGAAACAGCACAAAAAATTACGCACAAGGCTTTGTAATTCCATTCTGTTTTTTCTTCCTCTGCCCTGGTCCAGGTATCCATCGGTTTTTCAACGGTCACATTGTTCACTGTATGTGTAGGCTTGGACCAACCACTTTCAATGGCAAGCCATACATTGACATTCAGAGAGATCAAGTGAGTCCTCATGCGTACCTTCCAATAAGCGTAGTTGGTGCCGTCGAACCATGGAGGTCTGGTGCTTGAGCCACTTTCTCTTGGGTGATCCATGTAGCAAGAAATCAAGATCTCGTTTTGCTCGTAAAAACATGCCTGCTCTGATACCAATTGAAAATTCACACGTGTACTGTGCTAGATATCCTAAAACAATCAATCACACAAATATTTGAAAGCAGAAGGCAATATATGTGGCGAGGAAATCCACACAGGAAACTCCTCTAAAAACTTTCACTAAAATCGAACATTGGTTACAAACTCAAAACTCTCGATAGATCGACTCCTCGACTTTATACTCTGTTTGACGTTTGCTCGAATCCTCGATGCACCAACTCCTCTAGCGAAAGTCCTCCAACTCCTCAAAGGCACAATACTGACTCCTCAGTAGCTTTGTTGAATCCTCAACGTGCTGAATCCTCAGTGATCACGAACCACAAATCCGAACTCCTTCGGATTAAACTCTGAAATACTGGAAAGCTTGGTTAAGCAATTTGAGAGAACTTTGAAACTATTTAGCACCCCCTAATGAATGTTCTCTCTCTCTATTTTTAACCCTAGGTACATCTCTTATATACATAGCAAAACCTGGGTCAATTAGGGTACAAAAAACAGAGTCTCAGGTTGAAAAATTACACTTCGTGGGAAGGGCGTGGGAAGGGCGCTCGAGCAGTCTTCCCGTGGCTTTCAAGCAAGACCAATTTCTGGAGGTGTTTCTCAGCTTTTTTTCGCGAATCAGAGCATGCTTCCTGTGGTCTTCCTGTGTTATTGCTTGTTAGGCTTTTTTCAACTCGTTTTAGACTTCTAAAAGTATTTAAATAACTTTTCTTGAGGCCTGTACACTTCTACTAGAATCAAGATTGTAGTGTCTTAGCCTACACTAAGTTTAAACATTACAGAACTCTTTGTTTGATCATGGTATTGCCAATATACAATATAATCCCTAACACCAATATTGGCTATTTTCATGCATTTGGTTGTAAATATTTTGTTTTGAATAATAATAAAGATAACTTGGGAAAATTTGATGGTAAATCGGATGAAGCAATATTTCTTGGATATTCTACTTCTAGTAAAGCTTATAGAGTATACTATAAAATAACTTTAGTTGTCGAAGAATCTATTCATGTTGCATTTGATGAATCTAACAAGTGTTCCTACAAGAATATTGAAAATGATGATGACATAGGATTAGAACAAACAATGAAAAGAATTAATATTCAAGAAGGAGAAGTAAACTCAACAAAGGAAGATAAAGAAAAACCATTAGCCATTAAGAATGCTCTAAAGCTTGATGAGTTCAAGAACAATAAAGAAGACTTACTGAAAGAGTGGAGATATGCTCACAATCACCCTAAGGATTTAATCATTGGTGATCCATCCAAAGGTATAACCACTCGCTCATCTGTTAGAAATATTTGTAATAATTTAGCTTTTCTTTCTCAAATTGAGCCTATATGTTTTTAAGAAGCCGAAAATGATGTAATTTGGATTTTAGCTATGCAAGAATAGCTTAATCAATTTGAAAGAAATAAAGTTTGGGATTTAGTCCCTAGACCTAATGATCATCCCCTAATTGGAACAAAAATGGGTTTTTAGAAATAAAATGGATGAATCCGAGATAGTTATTAGAAATAAAGCTCAATTGGTTGCCCAAGGTTTTAATCAAGAAGAAGGAATTGATTTTGATGAAACTTTTGCACCGATAGCTAGATTAGAAGCAATTAGAATGTTACTTGCAATTGAGTGTTTTAAAATTTTCAAGCTTTATCAAATGGAAGTTAAAAGTGCTTTTCTAAATGGATATATTTTGGAGGAAGTTTATGTTGAATAACCTCCTGGCTTTGAAAATTATGAGTTCCCAAATCATGTTTAAGAGCTTAGTATGAGAGGTTAAGTAAATTTTTGATTGAAAATGGTTTTACTAGAAGAAAAATTGATACTACTCTTTTTATTAAAACCAAAAATCGTGATATGCTTATTATCCAAATATATGTGGATGACATTATATTTGGTGCTACTAATGACTCTCTTTGTCAAGAATTTGCTAAGAGTATGCGAGGTGAATTTGAAATGATTATATGATAGGAGAGCTAAATTATTTCCTTGGACTTCAAATTAAACAAACTAAGGAAGGCATCTTCATAAACCAAACCAAGTATATAAAAGATCTACTCAAGAGGTTTGGAACGGAAAATGTAAAGCCTATTGGGACCCCTATGAATCCTTTAACCATGCTTGACAAGGATGAAAATGATAAGAAAGTCGATGAAAAACTTTATAGAGGTATGATTGGCTCACGTTTACACTTGACGGAAAGTAGACTCAATATTATGTTTAGTGTATGCATATGTGCTAGATTTCAATCATGCTCTAAGGAATCTCATGTTATTGCGGTCAAACATATTTTTAGATATTTATTAGGAACAACTAATTTAGGATTATTTTATCCTAAAGACATTTCTTTAGATCTTACTGGTTACTCCGATGCGGACTTTGCCGGAAGTAAGATTGATAGAAAAATTCTAGTGGAACTTGTTAATTTCTAGGTCATTCACCTATATCATGGTTTAGCAAAAAGCAAAATTTCGTAGCCTTATCTACCATAGAGGCCAAATATATCGTAGCCGGAAGTTGTTATACTCAAATTTTATGGATGAAACAACAATTAGAAGATTTTGGACTTTACTTTGATTATATTCCAATTAATCGTAATAACACTAGTGCTATCATTTTATTAAAGAGTCCCATTCAACACTCTAGGACCAAGCACATTGAAATTAGACCATTTTCTTAGAGATCATGCTCAAAAAGGTAATATTATTCTTTAGTTTGTTGGGACAGAAAATCAACTAGCCAATATTTTTACCAAGCCATTGAATGAGGATAGATTTTGTTATATTCGTAGAGAACTTGATATGTCTAATCCAACATGATATTGATTTAATCTATCTGTGTGCTTATTGATGCTTATTTCACTATCATATATTTAAGGGGAGCTAAATATATTTCAATGATTTTTTAAAATTGACAATGATGCATATATTTAGGAGAGAATTATGACCCTAATATATTTTTGATGATGTAAAAGAGGGAGAAAGACAAAATATTGATGATTGAATGAGCTTATATGAATATAATTCTTTTTGATTTGTGTCTTTTGAAAATTTAAGTTTTGGATCATCAATGGTTTGTCATCATCAAAAAGGGGGATATTGTTGACCAAGGTTCATAAACTTAGTTTTATAATTGATTTTGATGATAACAAACTTTGAATTGAATGTTGATAATTAATTTTCAAATAGACATTGTATGAAATGTTACAATTCATTTTAATCTGATAAATTCAAGAAAAAATTTTTGGAAGATATTAATATTATTTTTCAAGTATTTTTAATAATTTGGATGATAAAATAAAGGAATTTCAAAGTTTAGAGTAATGGAAATTAAAGAAAGATGAAGACTTGAATGTTAACTCGGATAAATAGCCAAATCTCACATATATTAGTGTATTTATAATATCTGAAGATCTAACGGTTCACATTACATGCAATTTAAATATAATAAACTAGACTTCATTATCTATAAATTTCTCTGACTAAGTTTTTCATGGATCTAACTGGAAATTGTCAAAAAACGAGATGGAATATCAGTTTTGGCAGAAGAATTTTTAATTCTGAATTCTGGAGCTAATCTTGGTTTTTGAGACATAACTCATAAAATAAAGCTTTAAGAATTCTGATTTTTGGTATGTGATAATAAGACTTATAAAGCTACAACTTTTGTAGTTTAAGTTTCTTCTAATTCTAAAATCATGATGGTAGAACAGAAGCTTAAACGGGAAACACAGATTCGGAGTGTTAAAAAAAACTATCTAGAGCTTGTCTCGATTTGGATCCTATATCGGATGATATAAACGTTGGATGAAGCTCACATTTGGCCCTCACATAGATAACTTATATACCTATAAATTAATCACTCGGAGATAATGTCATATATGAACGTTATGAGGGTGAACAACGGTCATAAGAGTATCTCAGAAAATCTGAATCTGAAAGTCAACATTGGAAGCAAGGAAATTCAATTTCTTTCAAGGGTAAAAGTGTCTTTTTACTTAGTAATGGACATTTGAAGATTTTTTCCTACAAATACATCCTCAAAATCAGATTTAAGAAGAATAACAAGGCAAAAAAGAAGTACTTACAAAGAAAAACAAGAAAGTCTGTAACTTTGCAAATATAGAGTGATTTCTTCCTACACTTGTGCTTCATTTTTTATACTTAACTTGTGAGAGTTTCTTTTTTTCTTTAATTGAGTGCTAAACTCATTATTTTTATTATGAGAGAGGGAAACTTGTAACCCTCTTAATTTTTGAGAGTTGGGTGATCTCTTCTTGGTTTTGGTTCAAGTGTTGGAACCAAAACAAAAGATATTCTTTGAGAGAGACTTGTGAAGTGATTTGGGGATAAAATCACTTGGGAAAGGTTTCTAACACCTTGGGAAGCTAGTGTGTAACAAACTCTTCAAAGATTAGTGGAGAAATCTCAAGGAAGACCTTGAGGGAGTAGATGTAGGCAACATTAAAGCCAAACCACTGTAAATCAATCGTGTTTGCTTCTCTTCCCTTCTCTTTATATTTATTGCAAACACTAGCACTCACTTTTCATCCACGCATATTGAATATTGTTTTAAGTGCATTTCATTTTTTTTATCATCGTTTTCATCTTGACATATTTGCTTTAAGGATTGAAAGTTTCATTTATAATTTTTTTAAGCAACCCTATTGTCCCCTCTCTAGTGTTGCTATTTGTGACGACACACTTCGTTTTCCATTTCACTTCATTTTCTTGGCTTCGTGATCATTAAGTGGCTCTTTGATTCAACTCATATTGCCTTCAAAGCTTCTTTATTCTCAATAATTTCCTCCATTACCTACAAATATCAAATGTAACAAATCACAAAATACTATCAAAATCATTGAAATAGATTGATAATATGCTCAAATAGGTTATGTAATGATGCATTAAGATGCCAATGATTGTGTGCAATCAAAGGGTATCTTATGACCCTCTCTATTTTGTATAGTGTCTCACTTATTCCAAAATCAACATTTTCTTAGGTTTCACCCTTTCCTTATTGAAGTTTAGGAATAATGTTTGTGAACTTTTACAATTTTATGTTTTCATTGCCGTTACAGTCCATTTATTTTTAATTATTATCTGTTTCGCAATGAATACACATAACATAACACAACATAACATATCGCAGTACTGAATAGCAATTTAAAAAAAAAGAAGTCTAATCAAAATTTTAGTCCATTGAAAATTCAGTTATAAAGCTTAATATTAATTTAATATTATATAAATTTTAACCACATTTATATTTCTATTAATATATATATATATATAGAGAGATTATTATTTAATAATATTTAAGAATAAAAAGAGCGTAAAATCGACTGACTCAGGAGAATTGCGGGCATTAAAGAATAAAACGACGTCAGCCTAAAGTTTCTTTACTATTTATTTCCTTCCTTAAAGAAAAATTAGATTTGGTTTAGAAACTTAATATTTTATTTTTAAAGCATGTCAAAATTATTCTCATGGCCATTTTCTATTTAAAGGAGACATTACAAAAAGTATATATAATACACAAATTACCTACCTCATTCTTTGTTGGAAAGACTTGAAAATTTGTCGTTTGCTCAAACTTGACTACCTTTTCTTAATCTGGGAGCATAGACTCGTTTGGAAATGGTTTAATTAGAATATTGAATAAATAATTTAGGTTCCAGTAACTCTTTCTTATTTTCTTTCTTTTCTTTTTTCTTTCTTTTTTCCCGCTTGTTCTCTGTTCTTTTCATAGCATAGCATATATATATAGCCGAGGGGTGTGTATGCGGGGAGGGGAGGGAAGTTGATGACCGATGAAGGCTATAGGGGGTAGGGGATGACTATTAGAAGCTAAAGAAATTTAGGTGGCAAAGATCATTTTCGTTGGGTGCTACGTCTCATTTCTTTTTTTTTTTTTTTTTTTGCTTTCTCTACAAGGTCATTACCCACTATACCACTACTGAAATTAGCTTGGAGTTAAGAACTTTTATTGTAGTCTTTCAAATTCTTAGCTTATTAATTTGCTTTAGTTTTTAGCATATTCTCTACTTTACAAGTTTTTAAAATTACTTGATTTTAAATTTTCTAATAAGCAACTTTAAAAAAAAAAAAATCAATCCACAATCAAACTTTTTTATTTTTTTTCCTATTATTTGTGTAAAGTCAATTTTTTTGGTTTTATTATGGAATTGCCAACGGGGACATTGTAAAGTTGAATTTTATGGCAAATCCAAACAAAAGAATTAAAGTTACAATTGAGGACAAGATTTCCTAATTGGACATAGGATAGGATTCAAGTTTTATAAGTCAAACAAAGATGGAGTTTCCTAATCGGATAAAGATTGAGTTTCCAAATCAAACAAGATTGAGTTTCCTAATATGTTGTTGATTTGATTAGGAAACCTAAACATAGAAGAAAACTGAACGATGATTGAGTTCTTGTAGATCATGGAAGAATTATACAAGTTTCCAAATCCTAAAGAGTCCCAACAGTACTTGGAGAATTTCCTAATGAAGATTTTCAATATTATGAAGATTTTGTTTTCGTTTTGGGAAATTTGTTTATTTGAGCTCTAGTTGAAATAGAACTTTGTAAGTTTATGTATATGCACCCAAGCTTAAAGTACAAATAACAATTGAAGGGGCATATTATAGTCTTGTGAGAGAGAATTTTTTATTGTGAGTTTATATGTCTTTTTCTTGTTTTTTTTGTTACTTGTTGCTTAGTTTTTGTACTTTTTCAGGATTCAGAAAGTTTCCACTTGGTATAGATTAATCATGGATTCGAGTAACTACTTAAAAGATGTCGTGCGATGAGTCATATAGATTTCGAGTGGGTACTTGTATCCTAAATTATATAGTAAAACATGTTTTGGGATTTTTCTCTCATATAGGGTTTTCTCGTTATTTGTTGACACCTTCGTATTCATTATTTATTGTGTGGATTGGGAGTGATTAGAAAATTTCAATTCGCAAGCAAAATTTTCCATCAAGTTTCCAACTCTTCTCACTCTAGCCACTGGCAAGTAATTTAGCTTCATGTGAAAAATGATTTCAAATACTTTCGAGTGAAACTTCACCGCGTCACTTATATTCAATAACAAAATTGACACAATTAGATAGCAGTCGTTTTAAAATTCTAATCTCCTTTTTTTTTTTCTTTTTTTCCTTTTTATCAATTTTTGGATTAAAAATTTTGGAGATCTCAAAATTGTTATGTATTCAATATTTTGGGCTCCAAATAAATGGCTTTATTTGCCTAACAAAGTGGTCTAATACCTTTGTAAAAGCTCAGTTAAGTCGGACGTTGATCAGCTCTAGTTTTGTGTCTGTGAAATCGAATGAAACCTGGTTGGTTCGCAATGGTATAGTTACAGGAGCATGTAAGCATGGCATTGGTATTTGGGTGAGATACAACACTGGGTCCAAGTCAATTAGGTTCTCCCAAGTTCTGTTTGCAAGACAAACCCGCAAGCGTACTTCAGATTGGTTCATGCCAGACCAATGGCTGATAAAGGACCCCGCTGATCCCTTTCGCAATTACACCAAACTCAGACCCATTGCATTGGCAGCTGTATGTATATATATATTTGTTTCATTCGAAAATCTTTGGACCGGAACCTCTAGCAGCTGCTGTCACATGCATGCATAAAGCAATATTATCTTATAAAAATGACCCTTTTCTCTGTCAGTTGACAAATATATGCGTCGCACAGCTTATAAATAAAGCACCATCACATGGGCAGTGCGCTGGCCTGAGCTATAAGTCATGCGGCTGCAGACCCCCATCCCAACCAAGTAATTAATCATCCGCCACCTATACTGTTAGCTTATTGTTGTTATAAATTAAATTAAATTAAAAGCAAACACATTCCAGTTTTGAGGCTTTGTTTGGTTTGAAAGAAAACTAGAATCCCCCCCCTTTTTTTTTAAGCTTTTTGGATTTTTTATCCATATTTTTTTTTCTTTTCCTTAAAAGATGTATCTTTTATGCATGTTAATTGCATTCATAAATTTTTTTTTTTAAATTCATGTTTATTTGGGTAAAAGTTACCCATTTGGATAAAAAATGATGAAAAAGTTGTTGTTGTTTTTTTTTTTTTCTAGCTTTTATCTAAACTGTGAAATTTTGATTTTTTTTTAATGAATACGATAAACATGTCTAAAATTTATAATTTTTTTAAAAAATTAGATTTTGATGAAAAAAGACATAAGACTTAAAAAAAAAAAAAAAAGACTATTTTATAACCAAACAAAGCCTAACTATCGCTCTTATATTGGTGAATGTATATCTATATTTAATTAATCAATCAATCAATCACCATCTTACATGCATGGTCTTATCTCCACGACATAATATTAAGGGTACGTTTGGAGTGTCGAAAAATAACGAAGAATAATGAAAAATGTAGTTTGGATAATGTTTCGGTGTTTGGCGCGTAGCCACCAAATCATGTTTCTCATAGATGAATAGTATAATTTTTTAACTTTTGCGACAGAAACTGTTAGAATGGATTTTAGGTTCAATTCTAACGGATTCATGATAGAACTTTTGAAAGTTGTTAAATTTTTTGACTTTTGAGTCAGAATATTGGAAAAAGAAACCGTTTCGATAGATTTTTGGGTCTATTCTAACAGATTTATGTCAGACACTTTAAAAATTGTTGAAAATTATTTTGATATTTGTAGAAAAGTTATTTGAATTTTTAAAAAATTTATTGAGATTTGTAAAAATTTGTTAGGATATGTAAACATATATAAATTTATAAAAATTTTATGAAGTATGAGGAGTGCAATATGTGTAAGAGAATTTTAAAAATTTTCATAAGTTTTCAGAAATTTTCCCTAACTTTCACCATACCAAACAAGCCCTAAATGTGCTTGGCACATGATATTGTAGCCTGTAAGTATCCTTGCCTATCCATAGACAGCTTGATTTCTACATAGAACCAAAAATTTATATGTCTATATATAACGGTATGGGATACCTCCATGGTTCCATGTGACTCTTCTTTTAACTTGTTGAGAGGAAGATAGAAATCAAAGCCACAGCGCAGCCATGGAGGAGCATGTTGATAACCCTTTCGATGGGTCCTCTTTTAGCAGTAGATTTGCCGATGAAAAGGGGGTAGATGGTGCTGAGGAGCTATTGGAAGATTGTTGGTTCTTTGGAAATTTGCGTAATGGGAGATCGTCATCAACAAGGAGGACCATTATGAGACGCAATTCTGGTTATTGTCCTTCCTCATCGTCAAGCTCGATTACTAATGCTAGTGTCATAAGAAGAAGTTCTTCTTCCATGAAGAGGTTAGTGTCTCCTAGTTTGATCAGATCACCATCATTGCCTCCTCCTCCTATGCCATTGCCTGGGGAGTTAGAAGAACCAACTAAACAGAGAGAAATTAACAATAATTATTACAAGAGTACCCGTGCAAGTAATCTGATCCGTCCACCATCCCTGCTCCCTTGTATAGGGAGCTGGGAATTATTAAATGATGCAGAAGAAGGTGACTTCTCTCTTAGCAAATTGATTAGGCAAGCATCTGTCAACTCCACCAATGATTTGCCGCCCAGGCATACCTTAAAGGTAATACATTTATATATATCTTCTGCAAATTAAGATAGTTTCCATTTTCTAGACTTTAAACATATATATATATATTTCTTTTGGGACCCCCCGGGGGGGGGGGGAGAGGTTCGTAATAAATGACATAACATATATATTATATGTATTTCGTGCAAGATGGGATCGCAGGAATTTCAAAACAAGTTGTTGATGTACATTATTAGACCGATTTTCTGATAATTCAAGTTTTTGCTATAATATGTGGCTCATAAGATTGCTGAAATTAAAACGTGAAAATCATGATTTACGTAGGTTCTTCTGAATCACTACGTGCTAATGAAGTATAAAATAAATGAGCAAAAGTAGCCTGGGTGTATTATCCTCAGTTATTATTACCTATCAAATTAATTTCAGATTTTAATTTTATACCTCCATAGACAAGAATGAATAATTTTAAAGCTAACTATCAAAATCTTATTTTGATAACAGGGGACAGGACCAAGATCAAGTGCTCCGCGGCATCACCAAATTAGTAAAAAGCCAGATCAAGAGGAAGAAGGCATTGACAAGGAAGGTTACAATCAGGTGAATTGTGAACATGGTGATCAAACCAAGATGAGCATTAAAATTGAACAGCAAGTGCAAGAATTCAAGGACTTGAGTTTCAAATTTAACAAGAAAAGTTTGAAGCCAAGTGCAGTTACCAAATCATCGAGTTGTGAAGAAAAGGTGAGAAGGTCAGCTATGTCTGAGGCATGGCGACCAGGACAGAGCTCATCTGCTTGTCCAATACCAAGTTGGGTTGACAAGACGAAGAGATCATCAGCACCACAAGACATGAAGGAACAAATCAAGTTTTGGGCCAGAGCAGTGGCAGCTAACGTGCGATGAACTTGTCAACAATGTTATAGATTCTAATTAACATTCAAGAGTTTTTACATTAGAATAAGCTAGGTCCGTCAATCTTACTCACATTGGACAAATTTCACTTTACTTCTCTAAGTTTTAGCCAAAATTTTATTTCAAGATTTGAGTTATTTTACTGATAATTAAGGGTTTAGTATTTAATTAATTATAATATCATCTCTCAGTACAATTTTGTTAAGAGAGAAATGGAATTAATTAAAAGGTCAATCCTACAATTATTTAAAAAAAAAAATAACACATCCAATCTTGAAGTAAGATTTGAGATAAATCTAATATAAAAATGAAATTTGCCCTATTTTTTCTTTGGGAACTCGTTTTTCCTGCCATTCATTTTCTTGATTTGAACTTGTTCTAATTTCGGAGACTTCTTGCTTCATATTACATGGTTGCATAAAATAGACCGTTGAGCTTTTCATTTCAAGAAATTGACTACCTTAGTTATGAGCAATCAATCTTACAATTCACTAAAGAGTTATTCTTTTTACGAGGAAATGGCCTAGTAATTGACTGCTTTAGCTATGAGTAATCACCCACTAATGAATTATTCTTTTTCAGCAGATGAAGGATATACGGCGGGAGAATTTTTTCTCAATCCTTTTGGTAATCAGCAACCAAGAGAAATGGCTAGACACCGTAGGCCTACTAAAGTTTAAATACTATACTTATTTTACTTTTGTTTTTAAAATTCAAAAGTAGAAAAAGAGTCCTTAAGTTTTAAACAACACTCCAATCAAATTCTTAACAACTGAAAAAATTAAATTTCCTAATAAATTCTTAAAAATTTGTAAAAAACTTTTTTCTCAAAATAATTGCAACAATTACATATAATAATAATATAAAAAATAATATCTTATTCCCTTCAATGCATAGCAAAGCTGCGAACCCTGCAACCCAAACTTGGAACCAAAGGTAAAATTCTCCAAAGAGGAACCAAAGGTAAAATTCTCCAAAGAACTCACCAATTCAAGTACTTATCAAGCTGTCTCCAAACTTAATTTACTCTTTTATATTAAGCATGGTGATATAAGTGGAAAAATGGACTTGATATTTATAAAAAAACAAAGATGGCTAACTTATATAGATTGTAGACTTAACAGCACCAGATCTGAGAAGAATGATGTGGTTTCTCGTATAAATCGAGTAGAAGATGGAGCATTTAGTGACGGATACAAAGGAGTTGGTATCTTAATTTTTTATTTTTTCTCTCTTATGTAGGAGTTGATATCCACATAGATTCAATTTCTGTCTCAAGCAAGATATGCGTGAGGGGGCAACGTATATCTTCTCGATTTACCTATTACTTATGTGGTTCATTGAATACTGTAATAAACTAGTGAGGGTTCCAGATAAAAAGAAAAAGGTAGGAGTTGATATTGAAGCTTAAGGGGTTAATGCAGATGAAGCATTTCTGGTTTTGGGGACGATTAGACCTAACTCGTCAACCAAGGTGCTTGCCAAGAACAAAGAGTTGATCAAAGGGGTCAAGAATGGTTCTCCTAAGAAAGGTAGAGTTAGATCTGGTAATGAGAAGATAGATCTAGCCAAGCAAAGATAGAATGGAGAAATAGGGTTCATTAGTAGCATTATTCATGATAAGGGTAATATACCTCCTAGGGACACTTGAGTGTGTGTGGATGAAACTCCTCTAGATACTCATTAGAGAAGAAGATGTTCTTGTGGCGAAACACGCATAAAGAGACCAACAATTCTGAAGGCATTGCAAAGGCGGATGTTCTGTTGGGATCTATTAAGGAAAAGGGTTTGAGGCTCAAGGATGGAAGGAGTTGACCTTACATAAGTTAGTTTCTTCTAGGGGTGTGCATAAATCAGTTTGGTTCAGGTTCATACCTAATCCAAAACTAAATAATAATATTAATGTAAAACACTATAAATATTATAATATATATATGTGAGTGTGTGTGTGTGATTATATATATTATGTATATAAACAGTAACTACTTTTATATATTTTTTATGTAATATTATCTATAATTATATATTATAATTTTTGGGTTAGTTTTGGATTGGGTTATTTTCAATTCAATTTCAGTTTCGGTTTGGTTTTCGATTTATTAACCCGAGAATCGAACAAAAAATGTCAATGTTTATTTTTTTAAACCTAAAACCAAACTAATTTTGATATGGACTTAAACCAAACCAAACCGAAGTGGTCGGATTTGTTCGATTTTTGGTTTGTTCAATTTTTTTGTGCATCCCTAGTTTCTTCGAGTTCTGCTATCGCTGTGACCTCCAAAGATCTCTTTGGTTAGAAGGAGCATTACTTGCATCTTGTTAGTGATGGATCTATTAAATCATGGGCTGAAGCTGAAGAGGAGGAGGAAGCTTTAAGTGAAGGTGATACTCAAAAGCTAGTTCTTAGTGAACCTTCCAATCTTAGAGTTTTTGTTGTGAAGAATATAATTGAAAAAAACATAAAGTTGTAGTATTTTAAACAATAGGTGATGGGGAACAAGATCATAGTTTGACAAAGTAATCATCATAAACACCTTATCCCAATTAGAGTTACACACAAATGCAGCAAAAAAAATTAAAATAGAATAGCAAATTTAACAACATAAAACCTTAGTCTAAGTTAGGCAACAAGCTTCATAACAATAGTATTTGGCACAATCCGGCTCAACACAAACCCATCATATCAAAGTATATTAAAATATATATAATAACCATGCATCAAGGGGCACAAGAGAATAATATATAACCTCAAAGTAGATCAAAATATACATGAGTACACCAAAAATGAGACAAACAAAACTAGGAAAACTAAATCTTCTGGCAAACGGAACTACAAGCAACCTTAATACCTTTACATAAATCTATAGGGACGTGAGCACTAAACCACGTGTGCCTACTACAACTTACAAGCATAGATAACATGTCCTATCCTGCCACTATATGTGATCATTCATAACAGCCAGCATAATATAATATTAGTGATTACACTTGAAAAATATAATTACTAACTCTATATTTTGATAATTTTAATGCATTTACATGTTTAAATCCAAGGTTTAATGTTAATTTGTAATTTATGGGTTTTATTCTTTTAATTGTAGGGAAAAGGATGAAAACATTGAAGTTTTTCACATTGGAGATGGCTTAGAGGATGAAAGGGAAACTGTGGTTCAAGCCTCACCAAGGATGGTCCGGACCACTCCCTAGACGGTCCGGATCACCGAGACTTGAATTGAATTTTAGGGTTTTTGATGAACTCTTTATAAATACCTCTGCACGGCCGACTGAGGGGAGATCCATCCTTGAGAGAACTTTTTTTAAGAGAGTTTTTATATTATTTTAGAGAGATTTTAAGGATTCGTACGATTTATTCCTGTTCTTCGCAGCACTTCTTTTATCTTACACTTTTTCAGAGTTGATTTCCATGTAAGTTATTTTCATTTGAGTATTTTAATATATGATTTTTAGATTTAAATTGATAGATCAGATGATGATGTACGTGTCTATTGATTTCGTTTCATCTAAAATAATGTCAGCGTAGAAACCTTAGTTCTCGATTCAACGAATCAAGGACAGGTATTTCATGAAAATACTCTGGGATATACGTAAACCCTTCACATGGGTTTCGAAGGCACATGCGTAGGGATCTACTATTTTAAATCTATTTTAACTTGTTTCGAAAACATTCGTAAACGGAAATCTTTAACCATATTTGTTGAAATCACTGGTATAGGTTTTCGATTATAACTATCTACATAGTTTTGGACAAGATTATAAATAGGTTTAGAGTAAAACTTTAAATTCGTTTGTTTGAAAAGCTTTTGAAAACAAAAACCTTTAACCACGTTTGTTGAAATCACTGGCATTGGTTTGTTATTCAAATATTCTCAATAATTTTTAAACAAAACCGAATTTCAATTTTGAATATAAACATCCCAGAGTAAAGTAGTGAACTATCCGGACTTGCAAGTTGAATCAAGGACTTTTTCAGTATTGATTTCGTTATTCAAATCAGATTGTCACAGTAATTAATTAGATTAAATTATTTTCAATTTATTCTGAATTTAAAAGAAAATAGAAATGTAATTAAATTGATAACGCTCTTTTGTAAAGTTAATTTACTGATTAGTTTTAATTTTATTTGTTTTTATTTGCTTTATTTCCATTAAATCCTAAGATTTAGTTTCAACTGAATATCAAACTTCTTTTACATTAAAATCTAAATTCCCTTCATAATCTAAATACTAAATAATATGGGCTCCCTGTGAATTCAATCTCGGACTCACCGAGTTTAAAACTGCGACTACCCTCTTGCACTTCAGAAGAAGAACCTAAACACATTTTAGGTCGGTCAAGTTTTTAACGCCGCTGCCGGGGAGCCAAAATTTAGTTTTAGGTAATTTTTGATTTTTTTTATTTTGTTTAACTGAAACTTAAAAAAAAAAAAAAAAAAACTTTAGGGATATTTAGAATTACATGTTTTTAAGGCCGGGTAGAGTCTTAGCAGAAAATACCGAACTAGAAGGCCCATCTTACCAACTTTCACACTCAAACTCTTACACAACCATTTCATTAGTCAATTCCACATCTTTTAATCAATGGCTAGAGTAGATGACAATATGAGCGTCCATAGGGATAATGAAGATAATTCTAGTCCTATACCAGTGAGAAGCCACCTGAACCCAATTAGGCAAACCACACATTTGTGTATCATTTTGCCTTTGAATAGGGGGAATTTCACACTTAGGCATGGGATCATCCAACTTCTTCCTACATTCTATGGTCTAGACTCTGAGAATCCATATAATCATCTAAAAGAGTTTGAAGAAGTGAGTAACACATGCACGGACCAAAATGCCAATGAGGATGTAGTGCGTCTCCAAATCTTTCCATTCTCTCTTAAAGACAAGGCCAAATTTTGGCTCACTTCCCTTTAACCTCATTCCGTTGGAACTTGGCGTGAGATGCAAACTGAGTTTTTGAGAAAATACTTCCCAATCCAAAAGACTAAGCCTTTTAGAAGACAGATAACTACCTTTTCCTGTAAACCTAATAAGAATTTCTATCGTGCTTGGGAAAGATTTAAGGATCTTTTAATTTCTTGTCCTCACCATGGCTTTGAGCCATGGAGACTTGTGAGTATCTTCCACGAATCTTTGACTCCCAGTCTTAAACAACTTGTGTCAACCATGTGCAATGGTACCTTATTTGATAAGACTACAAAGGATGCCATGGATTTCTTTGACACAGTGGCTGAAGATTTAATGATTAGGAAATTGGCACCCATACTCTTCTGAATATAGAAGTCCCACACCTAGTGGCCAATTGGAATTAAGCGAGACTGATGATTTGAGAGCTAGCCTAGCTGCTTTGTAAATAAGTTAGACTCTCTTGAACTCAAGAGCAAAGACAAATTGGTTGAGGTAAATATGGTGTGTAGAGCTTGTGATCAAGTGGGGCATGATCTTAATTCTCGTCTTGAGATTTCTTTACTTAAGGAGGTTGCCTATGGCCAGGCCTACGTCAATGGTTCCCAAAATCGATCATTTCGAAATGGAGGCCAAGGAAATCACTCTCACCATCAAGGTGGGAATGTCAATTATCAAAGGGGAAACCAAGCTTCCAACTTTTATCCCCCGGGGTTGAGACCTCACCTGGTATTCCATGGAGGAATGACCATCAAAATCAACCATTTCAACCACCTCCTATACCACCCCATTCCAATAGTTCAATTCTATTGCAATGCAACCAATGCAAAAGGGGCCCCTTGAGGATACTCTTCATCAACTTATGCATCAGTAGTTGAACATTAATAACTAGATGACTCTAGCTTTAGATGACATACGGGGACAAGTTTCTAAGCTAACTCAAGCCATAAGCACCACCAAAGTGGTAAAATACCTACTTAAACTTTCCCAAACCCTAAAGGTCAGGTGAATGTTACTGAAGCATCAACCTTAGGTACTATCCCACATGAACAGGTGCAGTTTTTCACCACTTTGAGAAGTGGCGAAGTCATTTAGAAACCTACAGATCCTAAAGCCAAGATTTTTAGCGCAAAAATGGGATCAAAGGTTAGTGAGGATGTTGAGGAACCAATTGACGTAGAGGTTGAGGAGGAGAAAGAGAGTGAGAATACAGAAAGTGAGGTAAAGGAAAGTGAGAAAGAATTGAGGGAGAAAGAGCAGGAAAATGTCGTAAATACATCGGATGGGCAAGTAGACCAAACTATTGAGCATATTCCAGACCACATTTTCCCCAAAGATTAGCAAAAGGCAAGAATAAGATGTTGAACTCAGAAATTTATGAAATTTTTAACCAATTAAGAATCAACATCTTTTTACCTGAAGCTATCAAGCAAAATCCTTCTTATACTAAATCCTTAAAGGATATGTGCACTGTAAAAAGAAAGCTCAATGTCAAAGAGAAAGCTTTCTTCACTGAATAGGCAAGTGCCATACTCTAAGGTGATACACCTCCTAAGTATAAAGATCCTGGGTGTCCTACCATCTTTTGCATAATAGGGGACCACATCATTGATAAAGTTCTGCTTGACCTAGGTGCTAGTGTCAACCTTTTGCCTTACACTGTTTATCAACAATTAGGCTTAGGAGAGTTGAAACCTACTCGAGTGACATTACAATTAGCTGATTGACTGACCCTAAAATATGTTTTAGGTCGTACCTCTTAAGTGCAAGAGGGTAGTCGCAGTTTTAACTCGGTGAGTCCGAGGTCGAATTCACAAGGAGCCTATGTTATTTAGTTT
>QLOD02000030.1:14867157-14891554 GCA_003260245.2 Sideroxylon spinosum | reverse complement strand
AACTTTCTACATATTTTTGAACAAGAGTATAAATAGGTTTCGAGTAAAACTTTGAGTTCGTTTGTTTGAAAAGATTTTGAAAACAAAAGTCTTTAACCATATTCACTTGAAATCACTTGTAGTGGTTTTTGATTCAAATGTTCTTAATAATTTTCGAACAAAATAGAATTTCAAGTTTGAGAGTAAACATCCTAGAGTAAAGTAGTGGACTACCCTGACTTGCAAGTTGAATCAAGAACTTCTTCTTTATTAATTTCATTAATCGATTTTAAAGATCATAGTAATTTACTTAAATTAAATTATCTTCCAAGTTATTCTGAAATTAAAAAAAATAGACTGTTAATTGAATTGTTAAAGTTATTTCGTAATAGTTTTTTAATTCTTAGTTTTAATTTCACTTGTTTCTATTTATTTTATTTCTGTTAAACCCTAAGATTGAGTGAAACTGAATACAAAAACCTCTTTTACATTCACCCTCAAATCCATTTGTAACCTAAAAATTAAATAGCATAGGCTCCCTGTGAATTCGACCTCGAACTCACCGAGTTTAAAACTACGACTACCCTCTTGCACTTGAAAGGAAGAACCCAAACACATTTTAGGGTCGGTCACTAGGCAGACTGCACTGGAAGCATTGATGAACACTAATATGGCTGAGCAAACTCCTGTTAGGGATCATATTCTAAAGATGATTAGTCTACTGAATGAACTAGAGTTCCCTAGAGCTGAGATGGATGGGGAAACCTAGGTCGACATCATTTGCCAGTCACTGCCTATTTCTTTTAAGTAGTTCTGCCTAAATTATTCTATGAACAAGCTAAATTATTCACTGATAGAGCTACTTAAGGAACTTTAGGTAACAAAGAGTTTCATCAAGAAGCCAATAGTTTCTATGGTTACTGAAAAAGGTTCTTGTTCAAAGTCTTCTACTGAGAAGAAGAAAAAAGTTCAAAAACAGACACAACAATAGCAGCCCTTATAGCTTCATCTGCAAGCAACCAGGTCACTAGAAGCAGTAATGTCCAGTTTGGCTTGCCATAAACAAACTAGAGGTATATCTCACTCACTTGTAGTTGAAACTTGCTTAGCGGTGCTAACTAGTAGTAACTGGTGTGCAAATACGTGAGCCACTAATCATGTTTGCAATTCTTTATAGGGGTTCCAGTAAACCCGACAGCTAAGTAATGGGGAGATTTACATATTTCTGGGAGATGACACAAGAGTGCCGGTAGTTGTAGTGGGAGATATTAGTTTTTCTTTTAGTAGAGATATGATTTTAATATTGAAAGACTGCCTTTATGTACCTTTAATTAGAAGGAATTGAATTTCAGTTTTTGAGGTAGTTGATGATGGATATTTAGTTTATTTTAATGACTCCATTGTTATTAAGAAAAATAAACATTTTATCTATTTTGGTACTTTGGTGGATGGTCTTTAGATTATTAATCCTGTTTTTCCTACTATGTAACTAAATGAAATGAATAACGATAACAAACTGTATAAGAGAAAACACCCTTCTAAAATGAACCAAACTTATCTTTGACACTTACGCCTGGGTCATAAAATATAAGACAAATTTCAAGACTAGTTCATGGTGGACCATTAGGTTCATTGGAAATAGAGGCACTACCAGTTTGTGAATCTTGCTTAGAAGGAAAAATGACCAAGTGGCCATTCTCGACCAAAGGCAATAGAGCTAAGGAGATATTAGAATTAGTTCTCTCTAATTTGTGTGCTCGATGAACATCCGGGCAAGAAGTGTCTTTGAGTAGTTTGTCACTTTTACTAATGACTACCCAAGGTATGGGTACATTTATCTGATGAGCCGTTAGTCTGAATGCTTTGAGAAATTCAAAGCATTTAAGGTAGAAATGGAGAATTTTCATGGTAAGATATCAAGACACCATGGTTTGATTGTGTAGGAAGTACCTCTTAGGAGAGTTCATGGATTACTTATCAGATGCTAGGATTAAATCCCAATTGTCTATACCTGGTACGCCACAGCAGAATGGTGTAGCAGAAAGAATGAATAGAACTTTATGGATATGGTTAGATCTATGTTGAGTGATTCAGGCTTACCTATTTCATTTTGGGATATACATTAGAGACAACTGTGTACATTCTCAACTCGGTACCATCTAAGTCAGTACCTAAGAAACCCATAGAACTTTAGACTAGGCACAAACCTAGTCAAAGATATGCTCGGGGTTTAGGGTCATCCAGCACATGTACTGAAAGGAAAACCAGATAAGTTAGAATTAAGGATAGACATGTGCTTCTTTGTTGGATATCCTAAGGGAACGAAATGTGGTTTGTTTTATTGTTCTAAAGATCAGAAGGTCATTTGTTAGTACCAATGCTCGATTCTTAGAGGAGGACTATATTATGGATCCTAAGCCTAGAAGTAAAATTGCTTTAGAAGAGTTGAAAGGTAATGAAACTAGACTAGCTCCTTCAATACCAATAGTACAAGAGAAAACACCACAAGAAAATGAGTTCCCTAACTTCTGGTTATCTCTTCATGGTGGGAGAAGTATTGAGACTCGAACTAACCGTGAACCGCTACAAGCCGATACCATTTATGCACCGGTTTCACAACCAGTGCAAGTTAATGGTGCACAAAGATTAGAGTTAACAAATCGTGGTACCACTAGTACTTAGTCATAGGTTGTATCTCGTCGTAGTGGGAGGGTTGTACGCCCAATTGATCGGTATATGTTCCTTGGAGAGTCATATGATAGAATCTTCAATGAACTGAATACTAATTCCAGTAAATACAATGAAGCACTTTAGGATAAAGACACAGTTTTTTGGCAAAATGCTATAAAATCAGATATGGAGTCTATATACTCTGATCAGGTCTGGGATCTTGTAGAACCACCCAAAGGGGTGAAACCTATCGGATGCAAGTGGATCTATAAGAAGAAGAGAGGTGCATACGGGAAGGTGGAAACCTTCAAGGCTAGGCTAGTTACAAAAGGTTTTACTCAGATGAAGGGATCGACTACGAGGAAACCTTTTCGCCAATAGCTATGCTTAAGTCTATTGGATTCTCTTATCCATTGCAGCTTATTTTGATTATGAAATTTGGTAAACGGATGTCAAGATAGCTTTCCTTAATGGAAGTCTTGACGAGTGCATTTATGTAATGCAGCCAGATGGTTTTATAGTGAAGGGCCAAAAGCACTTGGTGTGAAAGCTTAAGAGGTCTATTATGGGCTTAAGCAGGCGTCTAGATTCTGGAATGCTCATTTTGATCAAGCTATCAATGAGTCCTGTGTGTACAAGAAGCATGATGTAAAAGCTTTAGTGTTCTTGGTGCTATGTGGATGATATCTTACTCATTGGAAATGATGTAGGAGTGTTATCTTTAGTTAAGGTATGGTTATCTGAATAGTTTGATATGAAGGATTTGAAAGAAGCAAGTCACATCTTAGGGATCAAACTTTTGCGAGATCGCAAGCAAAGAATGATATACTTAGCTCAAGCAACTTATATCAAAAAAATTCTCACCCAATTTAGTATGCATAATTCCAAGAAAGGGTTTCTCCCTTTCAGGCATGGAATTTCTCTATCTAAGGATCAGTTCCTTATGCTTCTGTAGTAAGAAGTCTTATGTATGCTATGCTATGTACTCGACCTGATATTTGTTTCACCATTGGCATGGTTAGCAAATTTCAATCTAATCCTAGGTGAGAGAATTGGACTACAGTAAACATATAATTAAGTACCTAAAAGGACTAAAGATTATACGTTGGTTTATCAGGCAGATAGTCTAATGCCTATAGAGTATATGGATTCAAACTTCCAATCAGATAATGAATCTAGGAAGTCAACCTTGGGATACGTGATCACCCTAGGTGGTGGAGCCATTAGTTGGAGGCGTGTGAAGTAAACCTGTGTTGCTAATCCACCATGGAGGCTGAGTATGTAGCTACATCTAAGGTTGTAAAAAAGGCTATTTAGCTTAGGAGTTTTTTTTTTTGGATCTTGGTGTGGTACCTTTAATGCAATTACCTACTATACTTTATTATGATAATAATGGAGTAGTTACTAATGCAAAGGAACCTAGTACCCATAAGAAAGCAAAGCACATTGAGTATAACTATCACCTGATACGAGACATCATACAGAGAGGTGAAGTGCTGGTGACTAAGATTGCATTGAGGACAACTTAGTGAATCCTTATACAAAGAGTTTAACTTCTAAAGTTTCTGATAGACATATAGAGGGCACGGGAGTTAGATGTATATAAGCGTGGCATTGAGTCTAAGTGGGAGATTGATAGAGATATAGACTAAAAGACATGCTTCACGTTATTTTTATTTTAATGAGAATTCCTTTTGAGCAATGAATGCCATTTACTATATTTGTGCATGTGTCTAGTATTCATAAAAAGTGTTTGACATAGTGTGTAGAGTATGGCTTATACACAAAAGACTAGATCATTGGTTCTTTTGGAATACAAGTCTACTGTTCACAGTTTTAGATGGAATTGGACACACCATCAGTGGAACTGTAGCACAAATTTTTAAGAGGTCTATCTTCACTATGCGAAATGGTTTAATTCCTAATGTTTGTACACTTTATGTGTATTGAACTGGACCCAGTTGAGGTAATTATTTTGTATTGACTTCATAAAATAATTTAAACCTCATGCTTATTATGATTAATTATGCTCTTAATCCAAATTCTAATTTTAGACACGTGTATATGGTGATTGTTGCTTTGATTACACAAAGAGTAAGATCTATACGAGTCAATAAACTCAGTGAGTTGGGTAATAACATTCTATATGTGGTGAATATTAATAATTGAAGGAATCTACGTCCTAATAAATTAGATTGGTGATATCCTCTTGAGGACCTATAAGTTTTTATTGTATCAGATCTTGCAAGTGGATTTATACGTTAAATAAGTTAAGTGGAAAGGCCTCAAAAAAAATAAGAAATCAATTAAATTAAATTTAATTAGTGGATATCTGAAATCTTAACATGGAGAAATAATAAGTATTTAATATTAAAGGCTCGAAAATATAATTTCGAATATGATTAGGAGTGCAATTATAATTCTTTAGTAAAATGAATTATAATTTACGTAATTAAATCATAATTCGGGTAGGACTAGAAGATTTGATTACTAGGAAGTCTTTTCATATTTGTCTATTGGTCCCTGTTATAGCCCTATAAATACCCTCTCTATTGGCAGCTAGGGTTACCGCTTTCTAAGAAGAAAAATAAGAAACCCTAGAGATTGCTGGAGATTCCACCATCTTATGAGAGAGAAAGAAGGTATTTTTGGGAATACAGTGGAAGGCTGAATGTTGAGATCGAGCAGTTGAATCAAAGTTATCAAGTGCCCAAGTTTGGATTTACTGAGATCAAACCAGTGAGATCTCAAAGGTATGATCTTATACTCGTAAATCAGATTGGTAAAATTTTTTTTTTTTTTTTTTTGTATTACTTATATACAGTACAGTCGTTATCTTGGGGTTTTTTACGTTCCCCAACACTTTCTTGCCTACTTCTTTTTCTTGAATCTTAGCTTGGGGCTATATTTATAGGTAAAAATTCTCAAATGGCCTCTAGTAAGTGAAAAGACACTTTTACCCTTGAAAGAAATTGAATTCCCTTGCTTCCAATGCTGCTTTCAGATTCATATTTTCTGAGATAATTTTATGACCATTTTTCGCCTTCATAACATTTATATCAGACATTTCCTCGGAGAATTGAATTTGTAGATATATACGTAAGCTATATTCTATCCAAATATGAGCTTCATCCAATGATTAGATCTTCAAATATAACCTTCAAATCCAAACTAGATGCAAATAGCTATTTCTAACATTCTGAATCTGTGTTTCCAATTAAGGCTACTGTTTCAATATGATTCTTTTAGAATTTGAAGAAAGTTAAAACGATAAAATTTGTAGTTTTATAAGTCTTATTTTTACTTACCAAAAATAAGAATTTTGAATTTTTAGATTATGAGTTATGACTCAAAAAGTAACACTAGTTCCAGAATTCATAATTACATTTTCATCAACCAAATCATAAAAAAATACCTAAAACTAATATTAATCTCTTCCAAGTATTTTATTTTGAATTTATCAAATTAAAATGAATTATAATATTTCATACAATGCCTACTTCAAGTTTAATTTTGAAAATTTAATTCAATGTTTGTTATCATCAAAATCAATTATAAAACTAAGTTTATAAACCTTGGGTCAACACTAAGTCTCTTTTTTTTTTCCTGGGCATTGATTTCTTCATGTATATCATCTTTCCCACTAAGAACCTTCTTTCTCAATAAGCGATTTGTTCTATTTAGGGGTTTCTCCTTAAGTTTGAAAAGCGGGATAGAAGACAATTGTCAACAGGGGGAACTCATAACTAGCTACTAAGAAATAAAAGCTCCATCAATGTAAATCAATTCTCCATGCATATTCACTACATTTTATAAAGTGAGTACTTATTAAATTCATTTAATTCATTATTTGTAATAATTTTTCTAATGATAGATTTGAATGGGATAGGGTAATAAAAAACGAGGATTCCAGTGACAATCTCTTTGCAAACATTTAAATCATATTATCATTCTTTCCCTCCCAATGAGAATGGCCCCAGAAATAAAATCAAACAAACTTTTATTCAAATCATTTTTAATTATAAATGAACTTTTATGACAGGTACCATCGCTATCATTCACTCTGCTTGTTAGCTTCGGCACCTCTCCTATCAATACCAGGTTCAGAACCAGAGGCATTGCATCTTCATCCAAAGCACTCAACACTATAAGAACTCAAGCACGTGTTACAGTTACATCAGAGGAAATAAGTCAATTGCCATATCTCCTAACTCTCAATACGAGTCTCAGCTTCAACACTATTATTGACATCTCTCCAACCATGACCGCTTCTACTGCTAGTGGTCTACACACAACCTTCCTGCCACTTTTTGGGACCTTACCAGTCGTCATCCTTAGAGTGACAATCCCTCCATTAAACCCTCATACGTCTCTTACTCAAGGTTAGGACATTGCCAACCTGACTTTAGCTCTCAACTAAGCATTGGCCCATATCCCTACCTCCTAACTCAACAAGCTATTACGTGCTTGCTTTAGAACACCCCACTCTTCTGATCTAGAGAGCAGTAATCATCATGATGAGTCTGAAGCATATAATGAATCTAAACTTCCAATTCTCAGTCAACCCATCATCTTTTCCACTCTTTCACTACCATAAAACTCCACTCATCAGGTCGCCAACTCTGTCATGCCTCTTATTCCCTCTTTTGTAATCTCTCAATCTCTACAATTTAAATCTAGCAATCTCTTGTAATAGTCATCACTCCTCCTACCATAACCAACCCAATCTCTCTCTCCTTCAACAATGGAGCCTGCTAAATTATATGGTAGAACATACAATCTAGTCCTTTTAAATGAACAATTTTGCCTAACTTTTTGGAATAAAATGATAGAACCGCAAGTTTTTATCATTCTCATAAATATTTTCTTAAACTTGTAGAAAGGGGGCTTAAAAGGAGAAAGATATGAAGTTTAAAAAGGTTGGTTCGAGCATATGCTCGCATAGAGTATGGTGACCCAAGTTGGGAATAAAAAGTTAGATATCAATAAAAAACAAGAAAAATGACTAGGGATGGAACCCGATCTGCACCTAAGCATGCACCACAAAGTCTTTATCAACTAAAAAGCTAAAGAAAATGTCTAAGGTAGGATTTTGGTCTGCACTTAGGTCTAATAGACCCGTATGTGCATCTAGGTGTGGATAACAGAGGGGAGACCAACTGTGGAGCTTCAAATTTCATCTCAAGCAAGGAGATGGTCCAAACCTTGGTTCTGGACAAGGGCCTGGTACACACCCCTATCCAGATCGTGCGAGTTTCCTCAACATTTTTGTAATTCTCATTCCATTTAAGGGCTTTTTGGTCATTACAAACAATTAGTTTGTCCTATATATGGAGAGAATCTACAAAGAATCAGTTAGTTACATTTCTATATACACTTATAGAGAGAAAAGTAGATCTTGTTTTTACTTTATAGGAAATTTCATTTTCCTTTCCAATTTCCTTTGTAAACAATGCTTCAATTCAATACAAGTTGTGTTTTCTTTTCATCTGTGAGTGAGAGTAATTATCTTGTTTAGCTTTAAATCAAAGAAAGTAAATGATGTATGTGATTTCATGAAACTTTAAGTTTCAATTTTTAATTTTCTTGAGAATTGATCCATTGAAATCATTAGTTGTTCACTCTAGATATCACCTTGTTTAGATAAGCTAGCTTATATAGATTATATGTTAGTTGCTAATTAAAATTCTCATGTATTTTCTTGAGAAATTTGTATGTGGATTGCTAACATAAAACTTACATATATCTCTATAGGTTATGCATCTTAAGCGATTGATTTAGATTTTCAATTACGTGAACTTAACTTTGTAATCAAGTTATTCAACTATTGTTATAAATTGTGCTTCGTTGTTTAAAATCTCTTGTCTACTCTTTCAACAGAGTGAGATTGAGTTATTTACATCCTTGAAAATCTATAAACTTATCTACCCAAATTGATTTGATCTTTTATAATTGTTTCTAAATCTAGTTTTAATCAAAATTTTCACCATTCAAAACTAAAAACCTTTATCGATTCATTGTGAGTTGATTCCCAAAGAATGTTCGTAAGTGTTTTCATTACAAAATCATTCAAAGTTCCTTGTGATTCGACTAGGTATTCACCAAATTTTTATTGTGCTTACAATTAACCAACTTACATTTGAGGTATAAAACAGATTCATAGAGATGAAGACAAGCACCTGCCTTAGCTCAGAAACTTAAGAGCATCAAAGAGGCCCTAAAGAATCACTCTACACTAGTATCTATGGGAACATTAATTTCCAGAAATTTTGTTTCTAAAAAAATTTGAAGCTACCTTCCACATTCAAAATGCCATAATTCCCCCAAATACAATGGGGTAGAGGACCCCATTACTCACGCCAGGCTCTATGCAGGAGCTTTCTGTGGTTATAGTGAGAACTACCCTCTGGTCATGCAGCTCTTTCAACAAAGCCTCACTGGCCAGCACTCTAATGGTATTCACGCCTTGACATGGCCTAGATAAAAGTTGGGAAAATCTCATAACTATCTTTAGGAAACAATAATGACATAATTGTGAGTTGGCCATTCAAGAATGCTCCCTTATGACCATAAAGAATTCTAACTCTAAGACCTTCTACACCTTTACTCTAAGGTGGTGAAAAGTGCATCCCAAGTAGATTATCCGTAACTGATATAAAATTCATAAGGATCTTTGTGAAGACACTCCAAGGTCCGTACTTTAATCGAATGTTTTCCATCCTACATTGCTCTTTTTTTTCAATTTATTGTACATATCAAGATTTGTGAAATATTAATAGTAAAGTCTTTGTTAGTTTCAAAAAAAAAAAAAAATTCATCAATTCTATTCATTTTTTACAAATTCTAAAATGAGATCCGCCTACACGTCGACAAGCATACTTCAGTAATCATACTCAGAGCATCAACATCCTCGACAATTAGATATCACTAATCATACCTCTCACTCATGCATTAGACAAACACATCCCACGATGTCTTGATCAAATCACAAACACCTACACCTATCTATGTGACAAATCATCTAATCACATTTCCAAACATAAACATAAAACTAACCTTCGTTTTCAAATCACCATCAAAACTGAACACCCTCATTTTCAAGACACTTCAATTGCCAAACCTTCACATAACCTAATTAGCATATCGCTAGTTACGTATATGAGACCAATGCAACCCCATCCCTTATACTACACTTACACTCTGGAAAATACCTCAAGCCAAGGCATTCTCCTTAAAATTCATCCAACAGTTGAGGGGACCCCAAAGTCCCTCCCTCCACTTACACAATGACATTTCACATATTACCCTTAAAAAAATATCATTTCACATACAATCACATCAATCCACTACCCAGAGCAGTGCCACATTACTCAATCACCAAAGTATACTAGAACAGCATCACGGCACGATGCCATCCTAAATGGCCTCATATCACTTCAGAAGATATCTCACCTTTACAAAACTAGTTTTTCACATTCAATCTCCATATCATCATACTAAGCTGACGCCCATATCTTTCAGCCATGCTAAGCTACCATTTTGTCTTTTATTATACTACTAGAAATAATATCGTGTTACTTAACCCACACTTTTCAAACCTTTAATCATTTTTCATCAACAATTTTGTGACAAACTTGTCTGATAGAATCACTATTATGCACTAGCACATTTCATCATAACGAAATGACATATATTTTAAGTGTTTAATTTGGCAATCTCAATGTTTGCAAACACTACGACAACTTGATTCTCGAACCACCATGGTATGTAGGCAATCAAAATGGTTCGGTCACCACCTTCAAGAAATCAAACCACTTAGGATGTTTTCCATTCCCTCAAAGTGATCATCAATTCAAATCTCAAGCTTAATAGATTAATGAACCAGACACGGTATGATAAGGGGCATTGAATCCTCAAAATTCTTGATCAAGGTTAAACCCTTAACCATTATCAAAATTTCGATCCTTTAGCCTATTTTTCTTTTAAATAATCAAACCCAAATGCAGCCTACTACATCAAGACAAACCAACACTCCCAAGACAACCACACCCTCCGTAATTTTTGAGAGCTCAAGAGACAAAGTCTCCAAAATCAAAATGACTAAGGGCCATCATTTTAGCTATCCTAAGTAGATTAGGATCATCAATTGCCAAACCCTTTGAGCTATAAAAAAAAAAAAAATCATACAGCCTTTTCATTAAACTCTACCTTGGATCATCCTTCACACTGGGGCAAACAAGCAAGACAATTCAAACGCTAAGGGCATATCTTGTTAGCACAAATCATCGCTCTGTTTAGAAAATTCAAAGTTAAAAGAAGTGCAAAGTGACTCAGACAAGGTTTATTTGAGCAAAGTAATCAAAATTCAAGATGAAAAGAGGCCTTCATTTCTGCTATCTTTAGATTAAGTCAATTATACCTATTGTAAGCACTTTGAGTTGGTTCGTATTTTTTTCTATAAACCCTCAAAAGTTGTACCTTATAATGGAGCAATGGAAGGAAACAAAGTAGAGGAAGATGTAAGAAAAAGAGCTAAAATCAATACAAAAGAAGAACAAAGCTCCAGAGTCTAAAGGACAAAATTGAGTAAAAACCAAGGTCAAAGTAAAAAAACAACAAGAGCACAAACATGATCAATGATATCTTTTATTTCTTCAAACATAATCCAAATTAGTCCACTCAAATTAGAAGTGACAACTTTGTTCAAACACATCCATCAATGGCACTCAAAGCACTTCCCAAGACAAAGAAGCTTAGGTTAAGAGCTCAGTTCTTAGCGATGGTAATCAAATCTATATGAATAGCCTAGGAGCATAATGTGATGTGAATGACATAGTTTCTATGATCAGGTATGTTATGGACATGTTAAATGTGATGACATCATGGATGCCAATTCAAAGATACATGTCAGATATATCTAAAGGAAGTCATAACTTAAAAATCATCGGCTTAACCGATCCTAAGGGGCTGTTTGGCCAACCAAAACCAACTAAAGCCCACCAACTTTTTGTACTTTTTTCTAATTAAATTTTTTCACATATCGCTTTTACATCAAATCTTTGTACTTTTGTTGTACTTTTTGACCAACTTTTTTTCATACTTTTTGACCAACTTTTTGTCAACCAAACACCCCCTAAGTCAGTCCCAATCTTTGGAACCTTGCTCACTTAGGTGAATGGTCTAGATTAATAAGTATTTGGTGTCTAAGTCTGTGTCGACCCTAGTGGGTGTGTGTTTGCTTATTTGGATGTGTTCTAGCATGTCAAGGCATGTGCCAATATGTTTGATGCATGGTATGCCACAGCATGTACTAGCATGATGAATGATGTCCTAGCATGTCATACTGTGATATGGGATGGTTAATTAGCATGGTAATATGGGATAGCATGATCATGGCATGGAATAACATGGCATAGCATGGTAATACGACATATGAGGATGGTATATGATGATAATGACATGTTATAAAATGGTAGGGTTGACTTGGCATGGCAAATATGATGTTCAACATGGCCTGAAATGGTTATGTGATGTTATGACATGGCATGGTATGTCAAACATGGTATGACATGATAAAATGACGTTATGGCATGATAGTATGATGTGAACACTATATATGTATGATGTCTGAAATTTCAAAAAATTTATCTTGGGTAAATCTAGTCAATATCATACATTGAGTATAACTCAGTCTTGAATTATGATTTGAATACCTTTCATTGACAAAGAATTATATTTATAGAATTAAAATTATTATATTCTAATTATGCAAACCAATTAAATTAAAAGAAAAAATAAAATTTTCTAAAGAAAATCTTACCAACGAGGGTTTTGTCTAAAGAGAGAAGCTCTGAACTTGAGAGCATTGAGGGTGCCAGTTTAGGGGAGAAGAAAAGTGGGAGGTAGGTGCGGATGGACGAAATGAGGAAAGGAGGCCTCCTATATATAGGATTTTTAAGCGATCAAAAGTTTTACATGTTTGAAAGGGCAAAAAACATTACCTGAACCAATAAGAAAACAATTTTGCATGACAAATCAGGCAAAAATCTTTGTCAAGCTTGTTTTAGCTCTTTTTGTGAAACATGATGAGCAAAAAGGTTTGCATAACATTACGGGTGAATATGTTCACAAAAATGAAGCAGATAGACAAATTTGCATATCAAGGTAGGTAAAAAGTTTTTCGAACACTTATTTGGCAAGATGTTTGGTAGTAAGGCCAAAAGAAAGGAAATTTAACCTAAGCTGCTGCCTCGGGCCATGTTTTACAAGGTTCGCATTTCACCCACAAAGATTAGGGCAATTCTAAGACCTTTGGCATAGTTTTTGGGAGCTTCTAGGCACTTGTTGGAGAGAATTAAACCAATTAGGTCAAAATTTGGTTCAATTTGGATTCTCTAGAACTAAGTTATGCCTGTTTGAAAATTGTTGCTTTAGTACGAGCTGAAACAGAGAAAGGGTTAGCCAAATCTTTGGCTTGACCCCTGAAGGCACCACTAGGATGACTCCTCCTACCATTTTTGAGTATAAAGAGTTCAAAAATACCATTAGTAAGACTCTGGGACATTTTTATGAATTTATAAAAAATTAATAAATTTTACAAACAAATTAGTGAAGGGACTTCCTAAGGTTTGACTTGGTTAGACTTAGTTATGCCATTATCTTAGAGAATGAACCCTCAATATTTTGGGCAACTTGAGGGCATTTTAACTTTGTCTAGATGCTCAAATTGTGTCTACGGTGCCTGTAGCTTATTTTTCATCGATAGGAGCCATATTGAGTCGACAAAGCCCGATAACCTCTAGAGTAGTATTTTGCTACTCTAAGCTTGTGTCTGTGTTCTACGATATGCTCTAGGAATATGTGCATATTTTTACACCTTTTTTATTTTATTTGGGCCTTCCGGTTGATGTCGATCTTTGGGTGCATCAGTAGAGGCCATTCTTGACTTCTGGACCGAATTGACCCTTGATTTTGTAATTCGACTCTTCTATTGATGCTGGAATTTCCTATTTGATGTCTTAGACATGTTTGTGTGGTTCGGTGTTCTTTTGTCTTGATTTGAGTCTTTAGCTCGGCTTTTTCCCAACTCCAAGGGGTACAATTGATATTTTGCTAATTGTTTACTTTTTGATGAATTTTGGCACCTTGACATATCTTTCGATTAAGAAAACTAAATCAGTAGAGCACCATTTAACTAAAATCATTAAATACTATAAATACTAAATGAGGCGGCAAAATTAGGGTGTCAACACATAGAATTAATTCCTAAAAATTACAATCAACATAAAATACAAGTGTATAAGAAATATACAATAAAATCAAGTTTAAGGGGAATATATTTATGTAATTAACACATCAAAAAGTTGTATAAATTTACAACATTATATGCTAATCAATCACTTTTAATGAATGAATGCACTATGATGCATTCTTATTGAGAAAAAGTTACCATTCACGTATAATTCTAGCACAATTTTCTAACAAAATAATAATAACAATAATATAGTAGAGAAGCATTTCCATTTTGGACTGAATGCTTGAACCCAACATAGAAACTGATTGATGGAAGGGATATTCTTTGGGTCCGTTTGACAACGCCGTTTTTCTGTTGCCGTTTTCTGTTTTTTGTTTTCTGTTACTGTTTATTCTTTCTGAAATAAAAACTGAAACTCCGTTTGGAAACACAGTTTTGTCTATAATTATTAATTTTTTATTTTCATAAAATATTTAATTTTATTAGTTTCTAAAAATTTAATATAATTTAAAAAATATATTTCATATTAATTTAAGTATATTATTAATTCAAAAATTGAATAAAATATAATTATTATATCATTTAATCCAGTAAATATAAAATATATTAATTATAATTTCATTATAATATTTACTAAAATATATTTCATAATAATTCAAATAATTTAGTTATGATATTTATTAAAAATAATTTAATAAAATATATTTAATATTAGTTAAAAATAACAATATTAAATTAATTATTAAATTTAATTTAATTAAGTAATCTAATTATGATATTTATTAAAAATAATTTAACAAAATTATTTTATATTGATTAAATTCATTAATAAATTAATTAAATAATTTAATAAAATATGTTTTATATTAATTAAATTAATTACTAAATTAAATTAGCTAAATTAAGAAAATAAATTTTATTAAATTATTTTATTAAAATATCATTGTTAAATTAAATTATATTTTATCTAAATTATTTAATAAAATACATTTTATATTAATTAAATTAAATTAATTATTGTATTAAATTATAATTTTTTATTTATTAAAATAATTTAATAATTAATATTTCATATTAAATAAATTTAATTAATAATTAATTTAATTTAATTATTTATTAAATAAATTAATAAAATATATTACATATTTATTTAGATAATTTATTTAATTATATTATATTATATATTAAAAATAACTTTAATTTAATAAAATATTTGAATAAAGTAATTTATTTTAATATGATAAAATAAAAATGGATAAAGTAATAAAAATCATAAAAATATTTGCAACAGAAAAAGAAAACAGAATGAAAACAACTTTTTTTCTGTTTTCATTTTTCTATTTAAGTTTTCAATTTTTTTGAAACAAAAAAACATAAACAGATTTAACAAACATGTTTTTGTTGCTAGTTTATAAAATTTTGAAAACATAAACAGAAAAAAAAAATCGTTACCAAACAGGACCTTTGTATTCAAAGTCATTTTCATTCCAAACAGCCTCCCAAATTTCCAAACATATAACTTTCTTCTTTACATCACCTAATTAACTTTCTCCTATTGTGAGTGGAGACAGGCTGTTGTTGCAATCTACCACTTCCAACAACATCGTTGAATTAAAGCTCTGGGATGGTCATTGGGATGTACATAAGCAAGAAATTAGGTGATATTCAATGAATTTGAAAAAAGATGCTTTATGTTAGTGCTTTAAGGCCCAAATAAGAGCCATAGTGCAATGGAACATGTACAAAACAAGTGATTCCCACATAAGGCATGGAGATATATATATATGTATTTAATATAGTATTCAAGATGTTTTTTTATTTTATATATATTGTATTACGGATGTAGCTTTATTACTGAAATAAGAATTTTTTTGGTATCGCATTGATTCTGATGTTACTGCGTAAAATTTTTTGTTTATTTTAATGTATATGGGTATGTTTTTGTTAATTTATTGTAGTTTTTATCTAGTATTGATATTGTGTGAGAATTTAAATTGGCTATTGATTGTAAATATAATGTTAATTATATAGGTAAAAAGTTATTACTATAAATCAAATTGAAATTTAAAATTAATAGAAAATTTTCGTTACAGCTATCAACAGTAATACTATTTATAAAATAATATAATTTTTGATATTGGCTACTTCCAAAGTCGTAGCTAAAAGTTTGTCAAATTCAATTAATTATTATTTTTTACTATAGCCATGGGCAGTAACCAATACTATACACAAAATAATATAATATTTCGTATTGGCCACTGCCAAAGTCATAGCTAAGATTTTTAATAATTAAATTAATATTATAATATTTGCCATAGCCTCAATAGTAGCCAAAAGTCATACCTACAATAACTAATGGCTCCAAAATCTATTTATTGGCCACTCTATGCATGTTTTAGCCAAGAGTATACTTGCCATAGCCAATACATGGCTACGGTTGTAAGCCGTGACCAAAGAATTTTTTGTCATTGAGCGAATGCTTCCACTGACGAGTAATAGCTAGGCCATAGCCAATATCTTTTAGCCACGGCTCCTCATTTGGTTACCACTTTGGACCGTAGTCAAAGGATCTTTTTCTAATAATATAGATTGGTTGTCACCTTGCTCTTCATGTCTTCTCCTTCCTGTGGATTTCCTTCTAGCAAGTTGCTCCTCTCAATATGACTTGGCGAGGCTATTCCTCACTGTGTGACTACTGCCTTGCTCCTTTATTGAAGCAAATTCTTCCTCCTAAGCTTTAATCTAAGCCTCAGTATCCTTCATCCTTCTCTGAATTCAGGATCATACACTTGGGAATGTGTTTTGGCAGGAGTTCTAAAGACAACTCCCCTTTCCCTAGGTCTTCGAGTCTCTAGAACTCGATCCCACCCCCTCGAATAGTAAGCTGGAGAGTCTATCCTCTCGTAACTCAAAAGTCTCAAGAGTGTTCTTCTGGTTGACATCTTTGTTTGTTCTGATAAGTTTTTGTGTTGGAAAAACTAATTCTTTCTCATAGATAACACCAAAATGTGCGAGATAAAAATCTACTATGCATGTGTTCACCATGCCACCTAGTTTTCTTCCTTGGATGGGGGTACCTGCTAACAGAGAAAACAGTCAAATAAAAAGGTTGGGAAAGGGTTCCTAATCAGAAGCCCTTTGACGATTTAGTTAATGAATACTAGAGTATAATTGCAGGGAGAGACTAAGTTTAAGCGTTTCTTTGTAATTAATAATATTTCTTAAATATTTATATGTAAGAAAAAGTAAGAATTAGTTGGACAAATATTTAATTGTAATGCTCTAACTAGCTCCCCATTCTTCCAGTAATCACAGTGACGATTTGTAATGCATTTTATATACATGGGATGTTTTATAGAGTCGTAGATGAGATATGACAAGTTTAAGAAAAATAATTATTATATTATATTCTGCACTGTAATAACGAACTAACTTAGTTGAATCGTTGCCATGCAATTAAAGTTAAACTAATATATACTCTATTACTCTGGATACATGTCTAAGGTCGGAAAAATGCTGATGAAATCAAGAACAGAATTAATAAGGCGGTAGAAATATGTGGTCAGAATTATGCCTTGTTCAATCTATTTTTAGCACCAACAAATACTATTTAATAATTAATTTATTAAACCAGCGTGTGCACACAAATTTTGTATTCATCCATGGGGAGCCAAAGATACATACATTATCATGCATGAAATGAATATCGAAATATAATTAAAAAAACAAAAACAAAAACAAAAAGAAGAAGATATTGCTCGCTCCTGTGGTCTTGTTGCTCCTGTGTTGTTAGTTGTAAAAAAGAAGAGGATATTGAGAGAGGGAAAACTGAAAAAATAAATAAATAAAATAAAACAAATAACGAAGGAATCAGAAAAAGTTGAAAGCCTCTATCTTCCTCGCTTTCCAAAGGCTCAATGTTGCAGTCTCGACAACTACTCTCTTCAAACTTGCCGTTCCTTGTCTGTCATCCCCAAAACCCATCTTGCTTGGCTGGTTCCTCGTCTGCTCCTCTCAACTTTCTCTGCAGACGCACCACTCTACACTCTGTCTCAGCCCACCTCCGCTCCAGACCCGAATCATGGCTCGCCCAACTGCCCCAACCCGCCACCACGGCCCCGGACGTACTACCGGAGGAGGGACCCCTCGAACTCCCACCATCGACTCCCTCCATTTTCGCCAGCTCTGAAGACCCTACGACTCTCCAAGTCGCCACCAGCGTTCTGCTCACAGGGGCCATCACTGTCTTCCTTTTCCGCTCACTCCGCCGCCGTGCAAAGCGGGCCAAAGAGCTGGTACGCACACTTTTCTCCCGTGTGTTTGATTCGTTCGTATATGAGGTATAATTTGGATTTTGATGAATTGGGTTTTTGTTTGGTAAGAAATTTAGGTCATCTGGGGCGAAAAACAAATCGTTGAAGGAGGAGGCAATTGAGAGTTTGAAAGCAATAGCACCCACTCCGGCTGAATCTAAGGGTCCTCCTTCGCCTGTTCAGACACTCTTAGGTGGTTTATCAGCCGGTGTCATTGCGCTCATTCTCTACAAATTCACCATCACTGTTGAGAACTCTCTCAGTCGGCAGACTCTTTCTGATAATTTCTCGGTTTGTTTCTGAAGACCTTTTCTTTTACTTTTGTTTTATTGAAATGCCTTTCTGCATCTTTGCGATCCATTTTTATGTAGAACATGTATAATTGAATGTGAAGGATACAACTTGAAGTTTTAGATGGAACTTGAGAGGAACATACGGTTATACCTCATTTCTTAATGTGGACAATAAGAGAACGGGAGTTTCATATCATTATCTAAACGCTTTCTCCTTTAGGTGATGCACGCCTTGAATTCAAATATTAGATGATTTTGAATTTGAACTATAGAGGAGTGGATGAGTTGAAAGATGAAGCTCTGTTTTATCTATATTAGTGGGATTGCCAATTGTGCTCACCATTGGGCACGTTTTTAGTTCTTGGTCGACATCTTTGAAGTAACGGAATGTTACCTGTTTATTTTTAGGAAGGTTAGAGATTGATGACCCAATGTTATTTGGTGCACTTGCTTTTCAATTTATCATGGGGTATGTGGTTGAACGACTGATATTATGATACATGGGCACCGCTATTTGATTTGCAAATGACAGCTTGAAATAAAGTAACACGAAGGTTGTTGAAATCAAGATTTTACTTGAAATTGGGGAGGTTTTAAAAATTCGAGATTTTACTTGGGACTCATTATTCCTGGATTAATAGTTTCGTAGTCACATACGTTTGATTCACGTTGGGTACTGATGTTACCATTATTTAATATTTATGTTGTGCTTGTTTATTTCGTTGAACTTGAATTTGACAAAGGTGAAAAGTGATCATATTACCTTAATTAATATTAGAATATAATAATTATATTGTGCTATATTTTAACATATTTATATTATGTCATATTTATCAAAATTATATATAAGACATTATAAATATAATGAATACTTTATTCATATTATATAAATGCATTCGTAATGAATATAAAAAATATTTGTAACATTAAATATATTATAGATCTAAATA
The DNA here is from genome assembly GCA_003260245.2 of Sideroxylon spinosum. Classification (NCBI taxonomy): domain Eukaryota; kingdom Viridiplantae; phylum Streptophyta; class Magnoliopsida; order Ericales; family Sapotaceae; genus Sideroxylon; species Sideroxylon spinosum. The sequence continues at coordinate 14,872,095 of QLOD02000030.1, read as the reverse complement.
TTATAAAATATAAGAATAGGGATAATTGCCTTCTTACTTTTTTTACTTAAATTGAAAATCACTTGTACCATTGAACTTTAAAAATTTACTTTTGTACCCCTTATATTTTGGACTAAAGTGAAGTTGTGAATGGCGTTAAATTTTCAGGTAAAATGACAAAAATACCTATTAAAAATCAAATAGAATAAGGGGGTGTAACTGTATGTAGTATGAACTACAAGCGTAATAATGTAATTTTTAATGTTACTAAAAGCCGAAACTGTTATCTTTGATGAACTTTTTAACGTTTTCATTTTAGTCCAAATTATAAGGGGTACAAATGTTAGTTTTTAAAATTCAGTGGATATAATTGATGAACGGGCAAAGGGGAATTGGATTAAAAGTATGGTGAACAAAATTCTATGATCTAAAGTAAAAAGGCAAATTGAAATTGGGGGTAAAGTATATGGGTACTAATTGTAATTTACCATAAATAAATTAAGATAGTGTAGATGTTAAAATATATAGACAATACGAAACATATTATATTTCATTCTACTTTATTTTGCCTTATTATTTTAGATTTTATGTAACAATAACTTATTTTTGTATTTCATACAATAAATTAGCAAATTGTACATTATTAAAATATTAACATAGGACATATTTATTATATTTTACTATATTTAATATTACATAACATATTATTTTTATGTTAAACATAAAATATATTAATGTATCATATTCTTATTAATATATAATACTTAATATTATATTATAGTATATATACATATTTAGTAATATATTATATTATTAAAGGATATTTACCAAAGGGTGCTATAATATCATATTATATATATATAAGGTAGAGTAAGAATAATTTTGTCCTTGCACACCTTAGCCTATGTGATGCAGAAGCCAAAAATAATTATTATTAGGATTTTATTTTTATTTATTTTTATGTTTACTTTATTTATTACTTGGACCCATTTGTTTTGGGCTTTATTAATATTGAGTTATTTTAGTAGAGGTTATTTGGATCCATTTGTTTGGGCCTTATTAGTATTGAGTTTATTTTATTTTAGGCTTTTATGTTAGGTCCATGGACCTTTCTATTTAAACCCAAATTAGGATTAACAGATGATAGATTAAATAATATTTGATCGCTATTTCTCCCCTACAGTTGCTGCCTTCCTCCTCCCACTTCTTCTTCTTCTTCTCCAATCTCTTTCTTCTTCTATTCAATCCTACATCACCATGTCCTTGGACAATTTGTCCCACTTTCTTCTTGGGATAGCATAGTCGCATGTATGTAGGATATAAGGTAGAATAAGGGTATTTTTGTCCTTACAAACCTTATGTCCTAGGACAATCTGTCCCACTTCCCTTTTGGGATAGCATAGTCTCATGTATGTGGCATAAACAGTATAGTATGCATTAGTAGTCTTAACTTATTTTATTTTATTATCTTTTTTTTTTTTTTTGCAATCAAATGTAGGAGTATCTAGGACCATAGTTTTCAGAATCATATGATTCCTAATTTGAATCTTGCAATTCATACACCATGTTACCGATTCGAATCTTACTTCTGGGTTGACTGGAGTGACAAATCATGGTGAATTAAACCAAACATATCTGATTCATAAAGAATCTTATCATTCTTGCTTTACTAGAGCCAAGGAAGTAGACCCAAATTTAGATCGTTGGATCATTCGGATCTAATTTGCAAAAAAAATATATTATTCGTTTTTATTTTTATTTTTTTTAAACTAGTTAGAAAAGCTCGTAATGAACCAATAAGTTTGTATAGTTGCAAATTATCTTCACGTAAATTATTTTATACTTTTGGTATTCCATTTTTAAGTGATTACGATATTGTCTCTTTTAAGTTTTCATAAATTTAAGAGTCATACTCACATTTCTAACCATATACATGTGGACTCTATAAGGGGGTGAGGTCATTTCAAACTTTTAAAATTTATTTCAATGTAGTTAAAGTTTGTTTTAGTTTCATAATATTAAGAGCTGGCTTCTCTAAATTTTTATAGTTTTCATTAAGGTCTCTAAATAAATATCGTTTTTGACCTCACCAAATATGGTTTCTATGTTAGCCATTGTAACAGTAACGGTGATTTTTTTGCATTTGGACGTCATGATCATTTATTTGTTTACAAGCACAATAATTTTTATTATTCAATACCTTAAACGCTTTTAATATGTAACATTATTATTCATTCCTGATAATTTTATGATTCACAATTCGATATATTTTGCAATTCTCAAATCTAAGACGTCATTTGGTATATCTATTTTGAGCCCATTTTCTGTTTTACATTTTTTAAAATAAGGAAAACAGTTCAAAATATAGTTGGTTATTTGTGTTTTCAAAATGCGTTTTAAAAAATAGAAAATGGGTTTATACATGAAATGCAAATAGCCAAAAGTCATTTTGAGCATTTTTAACCTAAAATAAAAAAAAATCCCAAAACATGAAATACAAAAATTGTCAAATCAAACGCGTTTTCAGTATTCATAAAACATGAACTTCAAAATAAAAATCAAAAAGTAGAAATACATACTAAATGCTACTTAGGATTTCAATTCACAATATGATTTTTGATTTTTAAAATTATGCTCAGGACTATTAGTCCAATCCAACATTATCTTGCGAATCAAACACTGCCTAAAAGGCTTAGCCTCAATGTTACTTGTCTTAAGCCTTTAACAGAAACACTTTTAAGCGAAAACATTACTCTAAATTTTAAGAAATATCCAGGAAAACATCCTACATTTCGATGTGCAGAAGAAAATTCCACAAGTCAACCTTTCTTTTTTTCTTTTTTTTTAATTTCTTTTGCATGAATATTGGTGTTCTTGCTTATTTTGACTAGAGCTTAAAGATGCTGCATATTACTTGCAAATATCCCTTAGCATCCAATGCTAAAGCTTTTCGTTTTGCTTTTAATAGACTTCTGAATATGTATTTTTGGTGCTTTGCAGGTTCGTCAAATCACAGTAACCATAAGGTAGCACCCAAACCATTCCTCAACAGGGGTCATAAATATATAGCCAAGATTCATAGTCCTAATTTTTTTTTTTTTTTTTAAATTCTTGCTGCAGGACAATTGTTAATGGGTTGTGCTACCTTGCAACATTTGTTTTTGGCATCAATTCTGTAGGTTTATTTCTTTACTCTGCCCAGCTTGCAATCAACTCATTCATGGGAAATTCAAGTAAAGAAACTGAGAGTCAAGATGAAGTGCAGTTAAGTTCAACAGCCAAGAATCCCACAGAAAGCTTTGAAACGGGCAGCGAGGGTGGGGATCAAAATTCAGGTGGTATCCAATGATGGGGGTAATTAATAACCAAAAACATATTGAGGGAAAAAGGTTTTGGCTCCTCTTACCCACTTGTAGAATGCATATATATTCAATTTATATTTTGCAGTTTATTGGCCTGTTCTTTTTCCCTTTTTCTTTTTTAAATATCATTCTCTTTTGTCTCTGCAGTTGTTAGCTTTGTATTATATAACATGACATGACCTATTACTGGAAGGGGGAAACAATGACATGGCTAAGAGCAGTAACTCTGATTCTGATGAGCATTATCATTTATTTTCTCTTATTTTTTAATTAATTTTCCCAGAACGTGCTTGTTGGAAGGTCCTCTTAGTGTCATTGCTTATTTCTCGGACAATCTTTTTGTGGCTGATACCACACTTTTGAGCAAATACGGTTTACCCCCTTTTGGATTGGAAAAAAAAAAAAAAAAATTTGGGTAAATACGTTTTATACCCTTGAGGGGTTGACAATTATATATATATATATATATATAATATATCTATATAACGCGTGTGGCTAAAAATACATATAACATTGCGGACCATCTGAAGATGGCAAAAATTTTAAGTTTTTTCTTTTTTCAAATACAATAACATAACAAATAAAGGACTATCAGTAATCTTGCTTGATTTAATTATTTTCCTTATTTCCAAGTACTCACAATTGCTATAATAATATATTGATCCATAAAAAAGACTAGCGGGAAAGCACACAAAGCCAACAGCACTCTTAATACACAGCTATCACCTTTTTCTGAGCTTGAAGCCCCTTTGATTCCTAAAGTAGCATCTATGCAATAATATTGGTTAAAAATGAATTAATTTTATTTAGGTAAATAATCTAATATTACATATTTATAATCTAAAATTAAACACAAAAAAATTATAGTTATCACTTGAAGGATCTTGTCTTATATTGAATTCATATGCGTGAAAATTATTATTATTTTTTTTTTGGTAAGTAAATGCGTGAAAATTATCACAAGGGTAGTATATTTTTTAGTTTTCCACAAGAAATAAGTTGAGTGTAACACTAATTTCATTCAGTTTTATCAAAAAAAATTTTTTTTCATGGTATGGTTGTTATGTGATACTGTAATAAACTATTTTATTAAAAAAAAAACATATCATTGACTCTATATTTTGTATTTACATTTTACTTGCATGTACAATTATTCTTCTCTTTAACTCTCTCTTTGAAGTTTTATATGAATATAAAAGTAATGTCTCCATACATAATATGAATTCCAAATATTCATTATTTGGAGTTAACTTGAAGAAGGAGGGGTTGCGGTAACTAACGAATCTTCTACTAGTAAGAGGTGACAGCTAATTTTGATATATTAAAGGATATCATTATTGCTAAATCCAATGCTCACATTGCATTTGTGGGCAAAACAATAATTGAGTATACTTCTACTTACTGATTAGGTAAATAAATATCAGGATGAAGTAAGTTAGAAGACAATGCCTACTGGAGGTATGATTCTGCTATTTGTGCAAGAAAGAATAGTTGCTATCATATTCTCTAAAATTCTATATTATGCTAGATATCCCAACACAATCAATCACACAAATATTTGAAAGCAGAAGACAATATATGTGGCGAGGAAATCCAC
>QLOD02000030.1:14853688-14867057 GCA_003260245.2 Sideroxylon spinosum | reverse complement strand
ATGTTTCATTTGTAATTTCTTTTATTAAGTTTTGACATAGAATTGCCAAAGGGGGAGATTGTTAGGGACAAAATTGTTAAGTTGGCAAATCCATAGTCAAAACAGAGTTCTGTAATGTTTAGACTTAGTGTAGGCTAAGACACTAAAGTTTTGAGTCAAATAGAAGTGTAAAGGCCTTAGGAAAGTTATCCAAATACTCTTAGAAGTATGAAACGAGTTGAACAGAGCCAAACGGACAATAACGCAGGAAGCACGCTTTGAGTCGTGGGATAAAACCGAGAGTGAAGATCAGAGGCTTTGGTCGTGTGGGATCACCGCGGGAAGGCCATGTGAAGGCTGCGGGATGGCCGCGGGAAGACCGCGGGTGCGAGTTTCCCGTGAAGTTAATTTTCTGGCTTCGTTCCAACTGATCTTAATCCTGTTCGCCCCAGGTTTTTGTATGATATATAAAAGGGGGGCATATCTAGGGTTTTATAGAGAGCCAGAGATAGAGAGAATAGTCATTAGAGCATGAGCAAAAAGAGTTTCAAAGTTCTCTCCATAACTTAGCCAAGCTTTTCATCTCTTGATCTGAAGGAGTTTAGATTCGTGGTTCGTGATCGCTGAGGATTCAGCACGCTGTGGATTCAGCAGAGCTACTGAGGAGTCAGTAATTGTGCCTTCGAGGAGTTAGAGGGCTTTCGCTAGAGGAGTTGGTACATCAAGGATTCGAGCAAACGTCAAACAGAGTATAGAGTCGAGGAGTCGATCTATCGAGAGCTTTGAGTTTGCAACCAACGTTTGATTTTAGTGAAACTTTTTAGAGGAGTTTCCTGTGTGGATTTCCTCGCCACATATATTGGCTTCTGCTTTCAATTATTTGTGTGATTGATTGTTTTGGGATATCTAACACAGTACATGTGTGAATTTTCAGTATGCTCAGAACTTAAGGATGAGCAACCTTTAGCTATTGTGCCAACTTCTGTAGCCGAGATCGAAGGAGAAAATAGACAGCATGTTTCCCCATCGAGTGGGGCCGAAGATAGTTCCCCTTTTGGATTGGAGATGAACTATGGTACTCTTAAGAAGTTTGGTCATGAACCTTTAAACTTTTCCAAGGATATAGCTGATATACTTGGGGAAGAGCATGCTATTCTATCTTCACCCTTAGAGGAAGGCCATTTGGCGCATCAACACGTCACCCTTAGGATTGCAAAAGAAGAGAAAACTAAATCAAGTTCGGGGTTGGATTCTTTACCCTTCTCGGATTGCAGCTCGGTTCCCCTAAATAATCCTCTTCTTCAAAAACTAAACATGATTGATGAATTGGATAAGAAGAATAAGAAGACTTTAAAGATGAGAGAAAGTAGAAAGAAAAGTGAGGGGTCAGGTGGTACCCCGGGTAGCCATTCCTCTTAATCTTTTCCATGATTAAGTTTGCTTCATGGAATATAAGGGGTTTGAATGATCCCTTGAAACAAAAAGAGGTATGTCATTTGATTACTACTCATGGACTCTCTCGTGTAGCTTTGCTTGAGACTAAGATTAAGCCTTGTAATAAGGAGAAGATTACGAATTGCTTGATTAGGGGCTGGAAATGTATTACTAATTATGATTGTGATGACTCCGGTAGAATTTGGGTTTGGTGGAATCCCAATAAGCTTGATATTGATGTTCTTCATATTCATGATCAGATTGTTCTTCTTTCGGTAACAATTGTGGACACCGGAATTAGATTTAATGCTTCCTTTGTTTATGGCTCAAATGATTTTGTTGCTAGAAGATCCTTGTTGGAGCAATTTGAAGGATTCTGCTTGTCTTAATGATAATATGCCATGGTTGATTATGGGAGACTCCAATGCTATTTGGTATAGACATGAACGAAGGGGTGGTTCTGGTGTTTGGCATTCTGTTATGGATGACTTTAATGAAGCTTTGTTACTTGAAGAATTATGTTTTGGTGGCTTACTATACACTTGGCATAATTCTAGAGCTAATGGTCACATTATGCGGAAACTTGATAGAGTCCTAATCAATGCCTCCTGGCTTTATTCCTTTGATAATGCTTTAGTGGAGTTCTTACCCTATGGTCTATCCGATCACTCTCTAGCCATGGTTGATTTGGGAGTTCATTTGCCTACTTTCAAACATCCTTTTAAATTTTTTAATCATTGGGTAGAATTTTAGGAATTTCTCCCAACGATCGAAAATATTTGGAAGACACCAATTGATGGATATGCAACGTACAAGGTTTACAAGAAGTTAAAGGTTGTGAAGTTGGCACTTAAGGAGTTGAGCTCTAGAAAGAATAAGGAGAAAGATTGTGCTATTGAACCCGTTCGTAATGAGTTAAATCAGATCCAATTTGAAATTCAAAGGGGGGTATGCTAATTTGATTGGTAGGGAACGGGATCTTGTTGCTTGTCTTTCTAATGCTAATAGGGGATCGGAAAGTTATGCACGACAAAGGAGCAGAGTCCAATGGCTAAAGGAAGGTGATAACAACTCCACTTTCTTCTTTAATTCCACCAAAAGTCGCCTCAATGCCAACAAGATTCTTACTATCAAAGAAGAAAATGGAAAATGGCTTAAGGAAAAGGATAAAATTGGCACGGATTGTTCTAATCCTTATGCGGGGACTAATGTCTTAAGAGAATTTGTGGATGTTTCTTTGAATGATAAACAACAGGAGATGCTTTCAGCCTCATTTTAAGATTTGGAGATTAAGGAGTCCATGTTTAGCTTACACCCAAACAAAGCTCCAGGCCTTGATGGTTTCAATGCTTTCTTCTTCCAAAAGGCATGGAATATTGTGGGAATGGACATTATTCAAGCGGTTCAAGAATTTTTTGCTTCCTTCATACTCTTGAAGGAATCAAATGCTACAATCATTACACTTATCCCGAAAATCCCTAATGCCTCTTGGTGGAAGGATTTTCGGCCTATTTTTTGTTGTAATACTATTTATTAAGTGCATTACTAAGTTACTTGCTAACCGCTTGATACAGGCGCTCCCTTCTTTTATTAATGAAGCTCAAGCAGCCTTTATTTGTGGCCGACATATAGGTGATAATATTCTCATGGCTCAAGAATTGGTGAGAGGCTATCATTTGCCTTCTTCTTCTCCTTGATGTGCTATCAAAGTTGATCTTATGAAGGCCTTTGATTCAGTTCGATGGGAATTCTTATAGGATGCTCTTGCTTTGTTTGGTTTTCCCCCTATCCTTATTGGTTGGCTTAAAGCTTGTGTCTCTACACCTCGGTTTTCTATCTCCATCAATGGAGAGTTGTAGGGTTATTTTGAAAGGAAGAAAGGCATTCGACAAGGTGATCCTTTATCTCTATATTCGTTTGTGATTTGCATGGAAGTCTTCTCTCGTATCCTTGATAAGTGCATCCGGAGTTCTTCTATTTTTAAATTTCATTAGAGATGTCGTAGATCTAGACTATCTCATCTTTGCTTTGCGAATGACCTTATGATATTTCTTAAAGGAGATCTGGATTCCATTTGAGTCGTGCAAGAAACCATTCAGATTTTTTCCTCTCTCTTGGGTTTATACCCTAATCCGGTTAAAAGTTCTATTTTTCTTTATGGGGTTGATGCGGTGATGCAATCTAAAATTATAAGCTTGTTGGGTATCTCTTTGGGCAATCTACCCATTCGTTATTTGGGAGTTCTTCTCATATCCACAAAGCTCAAAGCTAGTGATTGCAAGGAACTGGAGGAACGGATATTGAAGAGAATTAAAGCATGGACGAACAGGTTCTTATCCTTTCCTGGTAGGATCCAACTTATCCAATTAGTCTTGTTTAGCATTCAAGCTTACTGGTGCTCTCATTTTATTCTCCCTTCAAAAATTTCTAAATCCATTAAAAGCATTCTCTTTGCTTTCCTTCGGACTGGAGTCTCTTTGGGAAGACATGGTGCTAAGGTTTCATGGGAAGATGTCACTAGGCCAAAGAAGAAGGGTGGACTCGGCATAAAGAAGATAAAGGATTGGAATATGGCTGCTATGTCCCGGTATATATGGCTGATTCGTTAACCTTTTTCTACCTCTATGTGGGTTTCTTGGGTAAAGCTTAATTTACTCAATAAGAATCATTTTTGGGTTGCCAAAATTCCTCGGAATTGTTCTTGGACTTGGAAAAAGGTTCTGAAATTAAGAGCAAGACTTAAGCTCTTCATTTCGGTTGATATTGGGGATGGGAGACATACCTCTCTATGGTTTGGTTCTTGGATGCCCCGAGGCCCTATTTGCACCTCTCCTAATGCATGAGTCATCTATGATTCTGGTTTGCCTAAGGATGTGAAGGTTAGTACCATTATTTCTTTGAATGGGTGGGTTCGGCCTGCTACCAACTCTAATGAGCGACTTGATTTGAAAGAAGAAACATTGTCTTTAGCACCTCCAAATTGTGAAAGAAGGGACAAAGTTGTTTGGAACAAGATAGGAGGAAGAGAATTCTCGATCGAATCAGCTTGGGAAGTCCTTAGAACTCATTACCCTCGGGTGGATTGGCATCACCTTGTTTGGTTCAAATTTCATATCCCAAAGTACTTCTTTCTCCTTTGGTTGGCTATAAAAGGATGATTGGCGACACAAGATCGGTTTCGCTCCTTTGTCCTTGTTCAGCATATGACTTGTCATTTTTGTGGTGATGATATTGAAGATCATGACCATTTATTCTTCAAATGTTCTTTCTCTCTTCGAGTTTGGCATGCCATCCTTACAAAATGTGCCGTTAGAGCCACTTCATCAACTTGGACAGCAACCATACATTGGGCTTATTCTACGTTCAGAGGCTCTTCCCTTCTTTCTTTCATTGGAAGACTCTCCTTTCCTGCTATGGTTTATGCTTTATGAAGCGAGGGGAACTCTCGATTGCATGGGAGATCATCTCAGAATGAACTAACATTGATAAATCTGAGTATGGACATGGTCAGATTGAGGTTATTGGATTGCACTGGTTTTCCTTGCAACTCTACCAATTTACTTTTGGTTCGGACATGGCATCTTTCATCTTCTTTGATTGATTGAGCCTTAGGATGTGGAAGAGTTTGTTCCACTAGTTGATTTGTTTCACTAGTTTGTTTTTGTTGTTTTGATAATCATGTGGGGCTAGCTCACCATAATTAGACTTGGTGTAGTACTCTCGTCCGTCTCACTATCCAAGTTAGAAATATCTTCTAAGGGGGGCATGTCATCATCATCCAAGGGTGATGGAGTATCAAATACGACGATGGTGTTAGTGTTTGTGTCATAATATGGTGCATCAGACCATTCAACAGATATAGCTACCTCAGTCCACTCCATACGCACCAAAATTTCTAAGTCAACCTCACCCACCATTCCCCCACAAGAAACTGGTCAGGGGTTACGTGAACTAAATGAGGGTAAACAAGAGGAAGAGGAAAAGAATTACTCTCCACAAAGAACCCATCATGTCACTCCTCAATGGGACACTCTGAGCTCACTAACTCATCCCACTCACTTAAATTATCAATATAAGTATCAAATTCATTTTCCTCATCTAAGGGGTTAGAATGGTTAGACATAGTGAGCCTGTCTTAGCACATAATAAATAAAAAAAATGGAATAAGAATATTATCATAGAGCTGCCAAACATGAGATAAAACTTAAGAGAAAAAGAAAATATAAAGAATATAAGATAAAATAGAGAAAAGTAAATAAAGAAAAATAGAACATCATCCGTTGGTTAGGTGAATGGAACAATGCATCCATGATGAGGCATATGGGCATTACGCTCCCACAGCACTTCCGTTTGGGTTGAATGGTGTCATGCTAATTTGCTTAGAGGGCAATCCTTTTGGAAGATCAAGCAGCCTTTGGATTGCTCTTGGACATGGAGGAAACTGCTTAAATTAAGGAATGAAGCAAAGTCCACCTCCAAGTACATAATCGGCAAAGCTGAATCCCCTTCACTTTGGTACTCTAATTAGCACCCTCTTGGACCTCTCATTCCCAAATATGGTCCCAGGATAGCCTATGATGCCAGATTACCTAAGAATGCAAAGGTCTCCTGAGTGGTAGGCGATGTACAATGGAGGTGGCCCTTTCCATGCACATGGGAGCTTTGGGAACTCATTCTTGAGAAGCCACCCCAATACACGACAAACCTCAATCTAGAAGACCGGTTCATTTGGATAGCCTCTAGGAATGGGAAGTATGGAGCTGCTGCAACTTGGGATGCACTAAGGAGAAGAAAAGAAAAGGTTACTTGGCATCATCTCCTCTGGTATACTTATCACATTCCTAGGTATAGTTTTATACTATGGCTTGCAATTAAGGAAAGGTTAAGCACCAAGGATTGAATGGGGAATGAGAGTGGACCCCTTACGTATCTTACGTGGAAACACACCTGAAACAATTGATCACTTGTTCTTTTAAAGCCCAATCTCGGTTGAATTGAGGTCCATCATCCTACAAAAATGCTCCATCTCCAAACCAAAGCTACAATGGAGGAATGAAATCTCTTGGGCTAAGGGTAAGTTCAGTGGAAGAAGCCTAGAGAATACTCTATGCAAGATAGCTTGGGCCAGATTAGTTTATCATATTGGGGAGGAAAGGAACGCAAGAATCTTTAAGGGACTCTCTACCTCTATGGCTGCTATTGGAAAGATAATAGAGCTTGAAGTAAGAGCAAAAACTACTCTATTCTCTACTAGTAACTGAATGCTTGTAAGCCATACTTTATCTAGTAGTTGGGGAATCCAATTGTAATTAATCTCTCTTTTGTAAATTCATGTAGTTAGAGCTGTATCCACACTTTGTACACGGGGGTATGCCCCCAAGATGATGTAAATTTCTTCCTTTTAATCCAAATCTCTCTTAATTAACAAAAAAAAAAAAAAACAGAACATATAGGAATAAGGTAAGAACATCAATAATCAGCGTAATAATAACTTAAACTATAAGTACAAAATAAAAGTTACAAATAAGTGATAGAGTTTTAGGGATACAAAGTTGGGTATTAAATCCAAACCCTAAACTCACAATTATTACAAACATTAAAAAGAAAGAATTGAAATAAAACCAAACATCTCCAAATGCTCGGGTCATAGATGATTCAGGTTTGCCCAAAGATGCAAAGGTAAACTCAATTATTTATTTGAATGGTTGGAGATGGTCGGTTGCAAACTCTCATGAACTCATAGAACTCAAGGAAGAAACTCTCTCATTAGCTCCTCCAAATGCTGCCGAATGGATAAAGTGGTGTGGAACAAACTTAAAGGAGGTAACTTCTCAATTAAGGCAGCTTGGAATATCCTAAGAATCCAATCACCTAGAGTGGATTGGTCACATCTTTTGTGGTTCAAATACCATATCCCTACGCTCTTATTTATTTTATGGTTGGCAATTAGAGAAAGGCTGACTACCCAAGACCGCCTATGCTCTTTTGGAATCGTTCATCATATGTGCTGTTATTTATGTGGCGAAGATGTTGAAGATCATAACCATTTGTTCTTCCATTACACTTACTCCTTTCGGATTTGGCATGCTTAAATGTCCAAATGTAATTATCCAGCTATTTCTCCTACTTGGGTAGTAGTTAAAACATGGGTTACCACCAATTTTAAGGGAACTTCGCTCATCTCCTTCACTGGGCATCTCTCATTTGCTTCGGCAGTTTATGCTATCTGGGTTGAGCACAATTCTCGCAAGCATGGTAATCCTCCAAAGAATGAGATCTCCTTGTTTCGTCAGATTGGTCATTTGGTGCATATAAGATTATTGAACTGCCCTATTCAAACCAACCTCAATTTGATCCATGAATGGCAACTTCACCCTTCTTTGATGGGAGGCCCCAAAATGTGTTTTTCATTTATTTATGTCACTCTGATCTTAATGTCTATTTCTTTTGATGTATTTCCAGGGGTATGCCCCTGTGTAGTTGTATATAACTTTCCTTATTTATAATATTTTCTTTTACTTTAAAAAAAAAAAGAGATAAAACCAAATGTCAGTGTGTAGATGGGTAAGAAGAGTAACGAAGATGATCCAAAATACTCTGGAAAAGGTGACCTTGAGTCTACTGGGACCGCTGGATTTGGCGTAAAAGCTGGTGGTCCTCCTCTTGATTACTCTCCACTTGACTCATCCTCTACGCCAAAGCATCTATTTGTGAAGCTAATTCAGCACTGGAGAATTCACGTTCAACTTCCTCCTCAAGTTGAGCCTGAGACCCACTCCTTTCCTCTTCAACCTCTAATCTTCTCTTTTTAATTTTGGGCGCTTGACCCCAAGACTTAGAATACGAAATAATGTTGAACAAGTTCAACCCGGAAGCTAATGGCATGTTATCTATAATTAGAGCACATTTTCTTCTGAAAATTTCAATCAAAGCATCGCCAAAAGGTAATTCAGTAAGAGCCCCAGGATGCTCAAAGGTGTATAGAACATGATGCCAAAAAGCATAAAGAAAGATCAATAGACATGCCTGTTCCTATGGTATAAATCAACCAGGCCTGGAGAAGGGTGCAGTCGGCATGTCAGTTTTGTGGGAGGAGGTTGGTGTAGGAGAACATGTGTAATGCCCAGTATTTATCATTCAAAATATAACTTGGCTTCCTATATTCTCCAGTCCATTCCTGACTACCTAATTCCAAAGTAACAGTTTCAAGTGTTGGAGGTTTTGGATTGAGTTCAAATTGTAAATAAATGTAAACTACTTAATTAAACTTACTCTAAACAAAAAATTAAAAATTCAGAATTTAAGGCAATAAATAATTGAAATTAAAAGATATGATTCACGTAATAGCAAAGTAGATCGGAAAGATATTTTCGTGAAAGCATACAAAATTCTTCCTATCTCAGTTTTATACTCACGTTTAGGATTTTAAAAACGGAAGACATTCTTTTAAAAAAATTAGGGTTTTAGCTTTAAAATCTTTTTCTCAAAAATCTAAAAGAAATTTTAAGATTCAAAAATCCTTATCAGTGATTTCAAAGAATATGATCAAAGGTTTTGGTTTTCGAAAGATTTTGAAATAAATGAAATTAAATCTAAAAATTGTAGGTCTCTGTGTGTACCTTTTCACATAATAAACGTAAGTCTACGCACATCACAAAGTTTATAATCATCCACCCTTCCTTGATTCGTTGAATCTAGAACTAGGATTTTAGCCTAACATAGAATTGAAATCAAAGCAAGCCATGAAAATAAAAACAAAATATAAAGTGCATTCATTGAATTAAAAGAAAGAGTCAAATACCGTACTTCGAAAAAATATAAAAAGCAACAAATCATCCAATAAGAAATCCAAGAACATGAAAGAACATTTATCCCGATAATGACAAGAACTGAAAAAGACTTAAAGAGTATTCTGCGAAAAGACTCTACAACGGCTGGAACGGACCCTCAAAATAATTCCCTAAGGGTTCTATATATAGAGCCCTTTATAAAACCCTAAAAAAAATTAAAAAATGGAACCCTAAGTTGCCTAGTGATCCGGACCACCCGTGGCTATATTCTGGACCACAGTGTGTTGGTTTCTTCATTCTGCAGTGTAATGGTCGAGACCACCCATGCTACGGTCCGGACCACAGTGTGTTGATGCCTTCTGTACTTTGTTGTAATGGTCCGGACCGGTTGGGAGATGGTCCAGACCGTCCCTACCCTGACTTCTTGCGTTGTTCTTCATTTCTTGTTCTTACTCTAGTCCGAATATGGCTCTTTGGGTGGACACCGAGGGGTCGTTGTTGTTATTTTCTTCATCTTCATCACTATTTATCACGATTATTTCCTCTTCTTTCCAAAATTGACGAGAATAGAACAAATAAGCGATAAAGATTAACAAAACTACTAAATTTGTTAAACAATGCATGTTCCATTGCTAAGTTATGTTTCAAGTGTACTTTGTTCTCAAAAGTCTTCTCTTTGGAAAGAAGTATGATAAGAGTCTCTCTCTCTAACTTTTTCTCTCTCTAGATTTCCTAGGGTTTGTGGCGGCTAAGGTTTCCTAGCTTGATTTCTTCACATTTTCTACTGATTTTCTAGGGTTTTCCCTAAAATGGCTGAGAATGAGGCCTCTTTTAAAGGTTCCAATCAACTTTGTTCTTTGGGTAATGATGGAGACATGTTTTTACCTAAGATGGTAGCCAAAGAAGATGCCAAGCAAGACCTAGATCAGTTTCCTTTTGAGCAAAGGTAGAGATGCCCCTTTTGACTCAATTAAAGCAAAAGATGGAGTTTCTTCCTTGGGTATTGAAGGAGAAACACTTTCTGAATCAAAGAAAGCCAAAGGAGGGATTTCCTCATCCGGAAAAAGCTGTGATGATGGAAAAGCTACTGAGAGCTTGGTTATTTCGAGTAAAATTCCTCATCAACTTTCCAAAGTTTCAAAATCTTGCTATTCTAGGGTTTACCCAAGGGTTTCTTCAACGAATGACCTAGGGGTCACAAGTAGAACCTCCTCAACGGCTGGTTTTTTGAGAGCTGCAGATTTGAACACTGATTTTGTGCTTAAAAGTGGGGCTAGGGCTGAAGATGCATCCATTAATGGAACCCTGGAAGGTTATGGAAGATCCATTGAAGATGTTGTGAGCAAAGGAGATGAAGATTTCACAAAGCTTGATGTAAACCGAGAGTCCATTGAGGAACACATTTTGGAGGTGGCTTCTCAGCAAGTGGAGGTTAACCCTGGTGATGAGGCTATCCTTGGCCTTGTTAAGAGCTTGATTTCTAATGGTGTGTCTTTGGATGTTTTGGCAAATCGATTGGAGGTTGCTAGGAAGAATGTTGTGGCTTCTCTTTTTGGTAAGTGTGATTCTCCTCCTTCAAACTCTACTTCATCAAAGCATTCTTGGGTTGATTTGGTTGCTAATGAACATGGGAATGATGCTTCTCACTATAGAGCTGTTCAGGAGGAAGAGATTGAACATGGTGAACATGAGAAGAGTTTGCGTCTTCCATCTTCGAATGGGGCTGTTGATCATGGCTCTAATTCTGAGGAAGCTTTGGGTAAAAGTGTAAGGAATCATGGTGCTTGGGCTTCCGTTGTAAAATCTAAGAATGGTTCTGAGATGAAACTCACTCACATTAAGCATGGTTCGATGGAGGGGAGAATTAAAATTAAGTTACTTCTCATGTGATTTAAAAAGGTGTGGAAAAATGGGAGAACTCTCTGGTTGGTTTCTTTTTGGATAAGTTGCCCTTCACTTTGGTGCATAATCATGCTATGAAACTATGGAGCTCTAAAGGTTTGATTGAAGTTCTAAGCAATGGTGCTAGTTTTTATTTTTTTTTCTTTTTTGATGGTGATAATGTGAGACTTACTCTTGAAGGAGGGCCATGGTATTTTGGTGGTCGTCTTATTTTTCTTCAAAAATGGAGACATGGATTTAATTTGTCTAGGCATGGTTGTAGGAAGGTTCCAGTTTGGGTCCAATTCTATGACATTCCTATGGAATATTGGACAGAGGAGAGTTTAAGCTACATTGCAAGTGTGGTGGGTAAGCCTTTAGTCGCACATAAAATGATCGACTCTATTAAGAGAATTGCATATGGTCATATTTGTATTAAAATTGATGTTGAGGATCGGCTCCCGGAGTCCTTTGATATTGAATTGGAGGATGGCTGTTATGCTACAATCAGAGTTGAGTATAACTGGGTTCCAAAGAAGTGTGTGGCTTGCAAAGAATTTGGGCATCTCGCTAAGAATTGCAAATGTGTTAAGTCTTAGGAATGGCACCTTAAGCTTGCTCCCTCTAGGCCAAATTCCTCACATGGTGGTGCTACAGATCATGTGCACTTAAAAGGGGAGGCAACTTCATCTTTACATAATGATGGTGGTTTACAAGTGGTGAAAAGAAATGGCAACAATGCTATTATAGATATTTCTCCGGTTGTTAGCCCTAAGATTAATTTGCAACCAAAATCTCAAACTACTTGTAGTGTTAGCAATATTTTTAAAGTATTGGGGGAATGCTCGGAACTTAAGGATGAGTAACCTTTAGCTGTTGTGCCAACTTTTGTAGCCGAGATGGAAGGAGAAAATAGGTAGCATGTTTCTCCATTGAGTGGGCCCAAAGATAGTTCCTCTCTTCGTTTTGGAGATGAACCGTGGTACTCTTGAGAAGTTTGGTCATGAACCTTTAAACATTTTCAAGGATATAGCTGACATATTTGGGGAAGAGCATGCTGTTCTATCTTCACCCTTGGAGGAATGCCATTTGGTGCATCAACATGTCACCCTTAGGGATGCAAATGAAAAGGAAACTAAATCAAGTCCAGGATTAGATTCTTCACTCTTCTCGGATTGCAGCTCGGTTCCCCTATATAATCCTCTTCTTCAAAAACTAAACATGATTAATGAATTGGATAAGAAGAATAAGAAGACTTTAAAGATGAGAGAAAGTAGAAAGAAAAGAGAGGGGTCAGGTGGTACCCCGGGCAGCCATTCCTCTTAATCTTTTCCATGATTAAGTTTGCTTCATGGAATATAAGGGGTTTAAATGATCCCTTGAAACAAAAAGAGGTATGTCATTTGATTACTACTCATGGACTCTCTTGTGTAGCTTTACTTGAGACTAAGATTAAGCCTTGTACTAAGGAGAAGATTGTGAATTGCTTGATTAGGGGCTTGAAATGTATTGCTAATTATGATCGTGATGACTCCGGTCAAATTTGGGTTTGGTGGAATCCTAATAAGCTTAATATTGATGTTCTTCATATTCATGATCAGATTGTTCTTCTTTCGGTAACAATTGTGGACACCGGAATTAGATTTAATGCTTCCTTTGTTTATGGCTCAAATGATTTTGTTGCTAGAAGATCCTTGTTGGAGCAATTTGAAGGATTCTGCTTATCTTAATGATAATATGCCATGGTTGATTATGGGAGACTCCAATGCTATTCGGTATAGACATGAACGAAGGGGTGGTTCTGGTGTTTGGCATTCTGTTATGGATGACTTTAATGAAGCTTTGTTAGAAGCTGGACTTGAAGATTTGCGTTTTGGTGGCTTACTGTACACTTGGCATAATTCTAGAGCTAATGGTCACATTATGTGGAAACTTGATAGAGTCCTAATCAATGCCTTCTGGCTTCAATCCTTTCATAATGCTTTAGTGGAGTTCTTACCATATGGTCTATCCGATCACTCTCCAGCCGTGGTAGATTTGGGAGTTTCTATGCCTAGTTTCAAGCATCCTTTTAAAGTTTTTGATCATTGGGCAGAATTTGAGGAATTTCTCCCAATGATTGAAAATATTTGGAAGACACCAATTGATGCATATGCATTGTACAAGGTTTACAAGAAGGTAAAGCTTGTCAAGTTGGCACTTAAGGAGTTAAGCTCTAGAAAGAATAAGGAGAAAGATTATGCTATTGAACCCCTTTGTAATGAGTTAAATCAGATCCAATCTGA
>QLOD02000030.1:14831225-14841315 GCA_003260245.2 Sideroxylon spinosum | reverse complement strand
CTTAAAAGCAAGAGTTCTTAGAGCTTCTTTCAACAACTTAAGCTTTTTATAAACCTTATACATTGCATAACCATCCATATGTGTCTTCCACACCTCCTCCACCATCGGAAAGAATTCCTCAAACTCAACCCAATGATTAAAGAATTTAAAGGGTCTAGTACCTTTGGAAGTTGAACACCTACATCCACCAATATGAGAGAATGATCTGAAACGCCAAAAGGAAGAAACTCCACCCAAGAAGCATCAAAGGTAGATGACCAAGAAGCATTTACAAGAGCACGATCCAATTTACACAAGATGTGTCCCTATACTTGAGCATTGTGCCAAGTGTAGAGACATCCACTATATCTTAAGTCTTCAAGTCCAGCATTACATACTGCCTCATCATAATCCAGCATATAAGAAGGCCAAGCAGAACTTCCACCATTTCTTTCATAGCGGAATTGCACCGCATTGAAATCAACAAGAAGAATCCACGGCATGGGAGTAAACAATAAATCCTTTAGTTGTAAGTCCCTCCATAATCTTCTTCGCTGCATGTAGTCATCGGACCCATAAACAAATGAAACATGAAAAGTTACATCTCCTCCAACATAGAACAAAGATGCATGAACAACCTGGTCATTATAATCAATAACATGAATATCAACCACTCTCAGATTCCATAACACCCAAATCCTTCCACAAGTGTCCCAGTCATAATTAGCAAAGTATTTCCATCCCTTCAACAAAGTGTTGCCAATCTGCTCCATATTTATCTTACGCACCTTAGATTCCACCAAAGCTGAACAAGCAAGCTTATGCTCATACACAGAGGCTCTAACCTCATGCTATTTTAAGGGATCATTTAGTTCCCTAATATTCCATGAAGCGATTCTAATCATAACAAACTAAGAAGAATTCTTTCGCTCGGGGCCACTCACACCTCCATTCTTCCTTTTATCTTTCTTGTTAAGAGTATTCTTATGTCTTTTATCAAGCTCATCAACCATATGAAACTTTTGAAATAAAGGATTACTTATAGGCACTGAATGACATTCAGAGCTTGGAGTAGGACTGCCATTCACATGAGAAGCATGCACCACTTGTGGTGGAGAATTATCAAAAGGAGTAGAAGCCGTAATAGCCAAACCCGAACCCATTTTCATGTGTGGAAGAATCTGAAAAAGGCACAAGAGCAAGCGAGGGATCACCATCCTCATCCTCTACCTTATCTTGCAACACTTGAAATCCATTACGAAGATTGCATGAGGCTTGCACCGTAGAAACAACAGGAGGAGGAGAAATGTCAACTACAATAGCATTTCCATGCCGACGCACTTCCTTCCATTCTTTATCATTTCTTTTCTCCTTACCTACCGAGGACTTGGAAGGCACCCCCTAAGATGACTTATGAGGAGATGTAGGCCGTGAAGGAGCACAAGAAGGAGCTTTCTTAGGCTACTATTTAGTAGCTTTAAGTTTCTTATAATTCTTATCAATGTGACTAAACTCCTTACAAACCACACATTTCTTAGGCCCCCAATTATATTCCACTCTAATTTCCACACAAGATCCATCAAGTAATTCAATATCAAAACAATCTAGAAGAGCATCATCAATCCCAATCTCAACACAAACCCGAGCAAAGTTAATCCTTTTAAAAGATTCGGTCATGTGATCAGCATGCAAAGGCCTCCCGACAACACTTGCAATATAGCGAAGTCCCTCCTCCGACCAATACTCCAAAGGAATATTATAGAAGTGAACCCAAATAGGGACTTTTTTACAACCTTCTCGAGATAAATTCATCCCCATCTTCCATTCTTGAAGAAAAATAAGTCTCCCTCCAAAGTACCATGGACCACCATCCAACACAAGTTTTGCACTAGAGCTATCCGAGAAACGGAAAAAGAAAAAACCAATCCCATTACTCAAAGCTTCCAACAACCCTTTTGAACTCCACAATTTCATAGCATGATTTTGAACTAGTGAAAAAATCAGCTTATCGAGAAAGAAACCCACAACAGTATTTGTCCACCTAGAAGCACCTTTATGCACCACCGAGGGAGGGGGTTTAATCGTCAATTTCCCTTCAGAAGGAGAAGGTTTAATATAATGTAGTTTCATACCCGCAGAACCTTGCTTAACAACTGAAGCCCAATCTCCTCTTTTTTTATCCTTACCTTCACCTTCACAAGGAGGAGGAGAAGGAACAAATTCCTCTTATTCCAAATCATGACCAGATCCACCATGACACAAAACCAACCTTTTCTCACCTTCAGCTTCAATCCCACCATCATTCTCTACCAGATCAGCCCATGATCGAGCTGAAGGAGGAGAGCAAACCTTATGTGCAGAATTCAAAGTTTCTCCCCGAGAAGCTTTAAACTTAGCAATAAGGTGATTCAAGGAGTCCTCATCATGCGCATACAACATATCATGCACCATATTCAGAAGACCCTATTCATGAGACTTCCCACCATCCATAGCCATAGCAGCACTATGAGATTTAAACGTAGCCAAGGAAGGCCTCACCGTGACATTATCTATCCCATTCTTAAACATTTCAGTATTGGAGAAAATGGCATCATGTGAAGCAAAACCTTCTTTATCATATCCACTAGAAACCTTAGATGCAGCCATCACGTTAGAAGAAGTTATGCATGGCTGAGAGAAGTCATGCATGGTTTCGTCACGAAGAGCATGAGGAGAGATATCACCAATGGAAGTAGGAATATTATCTTGTTCACCAGTAGACAACGAAGGAATCAATTTACCACCAATAAGAATTACAGAAGGAGCTGCAACACTATTAGGGTTTGTAGAGGCCGCCACATCTAAACTCCCAGCCGAGGCCTGGGAGACTAATGCAGCCGCCTCACCGGTTGAAGAAGAAACCCTAGAAAAATCAGTCACGACACCCAATTGTAACCCAACATTATATAACAAAGAATCAAGATTCCAAACCTGATTATCTGCACCATCTCCACCATTCGAAAGAAGAATAGTTGGGTCTCCACCTCCAGATTTCAAAGCCGCATGACCAAGAGAAGATGTAGTCACCACCTTGGGTTGAGGAGCAAACCCATCAGCCCCTCCACCCCTGCTGACACATGCATGAATATGATCTACGCCATCTTTGAAACCGACCGCACCATGCGAGTGATTGTCAACCCTAGCAGCCGCCAACCCATGCAAAGAATCATTAACCCTAACGGCCGCACCATGGAAGGAAACCTTAAGCTCATCCCTTGCAACCCTCGCCGGCACACCAAGTGAACACCACTCACGAGAAACATCCTCCTACACAAGAGAATCTGCCCTAGTAATTACCCTCTCATTCCGTGTTACATCACCATCAACGGAATCTAAATCCACATTGGAATCCTTAGCCGCCACACATTTAGCAATGAAAAACGGGGGCTGTTCTCTATGCTTCAAAGAATTAGTCTTTGAAATGTTTGCCGCCATGAATAACCAATAGTTACGAACCAAGAAAAAAGATCAAGAATCAAAGAAAGAGGAATCAAAGCAAATCAAGAATCAAAATCAGCAATCAAGAATTACCAAGAAACCCTAGAAACCCTAGAAAGGTTCTAGAGAGGGAAAAGGTTAGAGAGAGACTCTCATTTTTCTTTCCAAGATTCAAAGTTGATCTGGTTTCACCCAGAACTAATTATCATGTTAAATTATTACGAAGGATTATTATTTGGAATGTTCATGATAATTATGTTTTATGAACTTCTTGATATGTGGCTATATTGTACGTGCTTTTGAATCATCTCCAAATGCTAGGTGCTATAGACTTAGATGTGCTTCATTTTGAAGTCCTTGTTGCTTGCATAGCTCATAACCGAGGGTGCCATTTACTGCATTTTGAGATGCCATACTTCTTTGCAAGAGTCTTGTTCCAAAACTTAAGCTTTTCATCATAGAGATTTCAGCCCTTAATTCTAAACTGGTGCGGCAAGAACCATCTTTTGTGGGTGAGGATGGTAGGTATATAGCCTTGGTTAATTGAGGGATAGTATCGGATGAAATCCCTGAGGAGGACTCATCTATTCCTATACCTCCCATTGGTGGAATGAATGAACTTGCATCTGGATCGGGGTTATTAGATGAAGGAGGTCGTATGGGGGGGCCAAGAGAGTTGGAGATGGTTTGGAGAAGTGGTGGGAGGCCATGGACGTTCTAGTGAGGGAAAGGTTTAGAGAGAGAAGCTCTCAACTTGTGCATTTTTCTTTTCAAGGACTGGTTCCTTTGTATTTGAACTTTGCTATACGTTCTTTTTATTATATTTGTTGAAGCATATGCATAACCTTTTATTTGGGAAGTATATTTGTTCAAAAGCCCTTTGATGCTTATTCAGTTTCAAGTATGAAGGCTTGAATACTTTATGCAAAGTATTGGATGTAAAATTTCCTTTTAGAATTTAGTGAACCAACTAGGTACCTTAGTTTATTAAGGACCCATAACTCCAAAGATCAACGAGTTCTCTTCATGGGCAGTATGGATACACTTAATCTAGTTGGCATGTGATAAGTTCATAGTTTTACCTACCCCCTGATGTGAACCCTTGGTCGAATGCCTCAAACCCACAATCCATTGAATCAAAACCTAAGAAAGCTAATATCAAGATCAAAGAAAGATAGAACCAAGAGCTATTGATTTTTTGAATCAAGAACCTTGGGTTGAAGATAGAAAAATGCCACAAGAATGAATTCTTGATAAGTTTAGAAATTCTTTGAAGAACAATAGGAAAACAAATCTCAAAATAATGCAAAATAATACTTTAATCTATTATTGATTGTAAATCCCATATTTATGAGTGTTTGCAAAGAAAACTAGCCCTAACTAAACAACTAGCCCCAATTAAATAGCCCAAATCTGTCCTAATAATAAGTTATACCCATGGGCCATTTTAATTAACAAAGTTTGGCCCAAAAACATTAAACATTGACATAAACCCAAATCCTATTTAAAACATAACTTTAAAACCTAAATTTAAAAACCAAAATAAGTTTTAAAGCCCAACACTTCTAAACATAAAATAAAACCCAAAGCATAATTAAAACTCTATTTAAAAGCTCAATTCACTTCTTTAATTCAAGCTTAGGCCAAATGGTAACCACTATCATGGGATGAGATTTCTAGAACAAAAGACGGAAGGAGGCCTTGGAATAAAAAAGATTAAGGACTGGAATTTCGCCTCCATGTCTAGATATATTTAGCAACTTTTTCAACCACTATCTTCATCTATGTGGTTGTCTTAGGTCAAGACCAACCTACTTCATAAGAATCATTTCTGGGTTGCCAAAGTCCCATGGAATTGTTCTTGGACTTGGAGGAAGATCCTCAAGCTTCGGGATAAAATCAAACCATATATTATAATGGATGTTGGGGACGGTTGCCACATTTCACTTTGGTTTGATTCTTGGATGCCACATGGTCCAATTTTCTCTTCTCCAAATGCTCGAGTCATATAAGATTCAGGTTGCCCAAAGAAGCAAAGGTAAATTCAATCATTTCTTTGAATAGTTGGAGATGGCTGGCTGCAAATTGTCATTAACTCATTGAGCTCAAGGAAGAAACGTTGTTATTAGCTCCCCCAAACATAGAATGAATGGACAAAGTGGTGTGGAATAAGCTAAGAGGAGGTAATTACTCAACTAAGGCAGCTTGGAACCTCCTTAGAGTCCATTCCCCTAGAGTGGATTGGTACACCTTTTGTGGTTCAAATATCATATCCCAAGGCACTCATTTATTTTATGGTTGGCAATTAGAGAAAGGTTGACCACCCAAGACCGACTTTGCACTTTTGGAGTTACTCAAAGTATGTGTTGTTATTTGTGTGGAGAGGATGTTGAAGATCATAGCCATTTGTTCTTTCAGTGAATCTACTCCTTCCGGGTTTAGAATGCTTTGATGACCAAGTGTAATCACCCTGCTATTTCCACTTCTTGGGCAGACGTTAAAACATGGGTTTATACTAATTTTAAAAGAGCCTCACTTTTATCCATCATTGGACTTCTTATCTTTGCTTCGGCAGTTTATGCTATTTGGGCAGAGAGGAACTCTCGCATGTATGGAAATCCTCCAAAGAATGAGCTTACTTTGATTCAAATGATTGGTAATTTGGTGCATATGAGATTATTGGATTGCTCGGGGTTTCCATGCAATCCAACTAACCTTCATTTGATGCATGAATGGAAACTTCACCCATCCTTGATTAGTAGAATCTAAATTGAGCATAATGAATGTATCTTTGAATTAGAGGATTACTTATGATGTTCCCCCAGGGGTATGCCCCTGTGTACATGTACATTACTTCTTATATCTAAAGTTCTTTACCTTTCAAAAAAAAAGAAAAAACGAAAAAAAAAAGGCCAAATGGTAACCTTGGCCGAACTCCTTGTTGGTTTTAGTGATCTAGGTCACCCTCCTTATCTTAGATCATATGTACCAATCTTAGTTCTTCCTCTTTGAAACCCATCTTGAATATTGCCTTGTTTGTTGAATTTAAAGCCTCATCCAACTTAGCTTGAACAACCCGAAGCATTGCTTCCTTAATCTTCTTTGCCCTAGCTCTTGTTATTGGCCCATCTGGAACATGCAACAGATCTTTAGCACTTGGTACTCATCATTACCCCTTTCTTTAAAAGGATTCGTCCTCGAATCATCACCTACATCAAAAGAAGAAAGATCAGAAACGTTAAAAGTAGTACTAACATTGTACTCATCTGGTAGATCCACTTTGTAAGCGTTGTCATTAATCTTCTCAATGATTTGAAATGGACCATCTCCTCTAGGATGCAACTTAGTCCTTCGATGGGTTGGAAATCTCTCCTTTCTCATGTGAATCCAAACCCAATCTCCTGGTTCAAATGTCATATGCCTCCTTCATTTGTTGGCTTGGGAAGCATATTGCTTATTCCTTTTCTCAATTTGAAGGTGCATCTTTTCATGGATTGAATTGACTAATTCAGCCTTCTTCTTTCCAACCAAGCTAGTCCTATCATCGATAGGTAAAGGCATCAAATCATAGGGGTAAGAGGATTAAAACCATAAACAATTTCAAAAGGAAAATAAGTAGTAGAATGCACAATCCTATTATATACAAACTCAATGAATGGCAAACTCTCCTCCTAAGTTTTCAAATTCTTATGAATAATAGTGCGTAAAAGCTGAGTTAAAGTTTTATTAACTACCTCAGCCTATCAATCTGTTTGTGGGTGACAAGTAGTAGAAAACAAAAGTTTAGTGTCTAATTTACCCCACAACACTTTCCAAAAGTAGCTAAGGAACTTAACATCCCTATTAGACATAATACTCCTAGGTACACCATGGAGTCGCACTATTTTCCTGAAAAACAAGTCAGCTACATTAGTGGCGTCATCAGTTTTATGACAACAAATGAAATGTGACATCCTACAAAATCTATACACAACCACAAAAATAGAATCTCTTCCCGTTTTTGACCTAGGCAACCCTAAAACAAAGTCCATAGAAATTTCTACCCATGGCTCACTAGGTACGGGTAAAGGTGTATATAACCCATGTGGTAAAACCTTAGACATAGCCTTTTTACATGTAATGCATCTACTACAAATCCGAGTAACATTTCTCTTCATCTTAGGCCAAAAGATATGTTCATGCAATACCTCTAAGGTCTTCTTAATACCAAAATGCTCCATTAACCATGTGCCTTATGCACTAACAACTCACACATTGAATAGTTAGGCACACAAAGCTTATTTTCTTTGAAAAAATAACCATCATGCTTGTAAAGTTTACCAAATGCTCCCTTTTCACAGGCCATGTAAACATTAGAAAAATTAGAATCATTGGCATATATATCTTTTAAATATTCAAAACCAAGTAATTTAGTACTCATAGAAGTGAGAAGTACATACCTTCTGGATAATGCATCTGCAACTACATTTTCCTTACCTTGTTTATACTTTATGATATAGGGGAATGTCTCAATGTACTCCATCCATCTAGGATGCGTTTTATTCAACTTACCTTGGCTCTTGAAATGGTTTAAAGACTCATGGTCAGTGTGGATCACAAACTCTCGAGGCCATAGGTAGTGTTGCCACGTCTTAAGGGTTCTGAGAAGTGCATAATGCTCTTTGTCATATGTTAGGTAGTTCAGGGCGGCTGCTCCTAACTTCTTATTGAAGTAGGCAATGGGTTGCCTATCTTGCATCAAAACAGTTCCAATACCTATTCCTGAGGCATCACATTCAATCTCAAAGGTTTTGTTAAAGTCAGGTAATGTTAGGAAGGTGCTGAACATAACCTTTATTTAATTAAATTAAATGCATGATCTTTTTCTTTATCCCAGTGAAACCCAACAGACTTTTAATTACCTCAGTTAGTGGTGCTGCAAGGGTGCTAAAATCTTTAACAAATCGTCTATCGAAACTAGCTAAACCATGAAAACTTATTACCTCAGTGATGTTTTTAGGCGTAGACCACTCCTTGATTGCCTTTACTTTCTCTTCATCAATCTCTATTCCCTTTGCGCTAACAACAAACCCAAGAAAAACAACTTTTTCCATGCAAAATGTGCACTTTTTAAAATTGGCGTAAAGTTTTTCTTTTCTTAAAACCTCAAGCACACTTCTTAAATGATCGATATGCTCACCTAGACTGTTACTGTACACTAAAATGTATCAAAGTATACAACTACTGTACACTAACATTTATCAAATTATACAAGTACAAACTTACCTAGGAATGCATGTAAAATATGATTCATTAATCTCATGAATGTGCTAGGTGCATTTGTAAGACCAAATGGCATAACCAACCACTCATAAAGCCCATACTTAGTTTTAAAAGCTGTTTTACACTCATCACCTTCCCTCATCCTAATTTGATGATAACCACTCTTCAAATCTATTTTAGTGAAAATGCAAGACCCATGCAACTCATCAATCATATCATCTAACCTAGGAATGGGATGACGATACTTTACCGTTATGTTGTTGACAGCTTTACAATCTATGCACATCCTCCATGGCTCATCCTTCTTAGGCACTAGAAGCACTAGTACTGCACATGGACTTAAACTTTCCCTTACATATCCCTTTGCCATCAACTCCTTAACTTGCTTCTGAAGCTTCTTTGGTTCCTCATGATTACTCCTATAGGCTAGGCGATTAGGAATCACGGCTCTAGGAACAAAGTCAATCTGATGCTCAATTCCTCTAATGCGTAGCAATCCACTAAGAACATCATCAGGAAAACATCACCGTATTCCTGCATCAAAGAACTAACAACTCTAGGAAGAGAAATATCAATGTCATTAGTATTAAAGCAAGCTTCTTTGTACAAGTGTACAAATATAGGCCTGTTAGCCAAAAATGCCTTATTGACATTGTGTTCCTTTGCATAGAAACTTATTTTTTTTCTTTCTCACATTCTCTCATTTTTTCTTCACTCTTATTCTTACTTTTTTTCTCCCTGCCTTTCTCTCTTTCTTTCAAGGTCTCGTCTCATTCTCTCTTTTCTTCCTCTCATTTTTTTCTCTCTTGATTTTTGGCCTCTCTCTTTATCTTTTCATCTTTTGCACTTTTCATTCTCATTTGTTTCTCATAGATTTGTTTTGGAGTTAAAGGTACAAATGTGACTGACTTCCTATTTTTCACAAAGCTATACCTATTTTGAAATCCATCATGTATCACTTTCCTATCATATTGCCACGGCCTCCCTAACAAAAGATGGCCAACACGCATAGGAACTACATTGTAAAACACAAGGACTTACGCATGAACCTTAACCTCCCCGCATTCATTTAACCATTGCAATTTATAAGGTCTACGGTGTTTGTGTGTAAATAAACCCAAGGTTTCCACAAGAGTAGTGCTAGCTACATTAGTGTAACTCCCGCCGTCTATGATCACATTACAGACTTTATTATTAACATGGCACCTAGTATGAAAGATGTTCTCTCTCTGCTCTTCCATGTCATCTACTTTGATTTGTGTATTAAGAGAACGCCTAGCAACAAGAGACTCACCTACCACCGGATACTCAATCCCCTCATCACTAGCTTCTTCAAATGGTGGCATCTCAACCTCCTCACTTTCAGTTTCCA
>QLOD02000030.1:14818162-14830421 GCA_003260245.2 Sideroxylon spinosum | reverse complement strand
ACTTGCATAGAGTCCAAGAATGGAGACTACTCAAGCATAATGAATAAAGAAAACAAGAAGAAATTGATTGAATCCATGCAATAATCTGAAAATCTGATACAAAAGTTCAAGAAATTGAAGCTAGATCCACTTTCTCTCTCTAAAACTCTCTCTCTCTATCTATGGTAAAATAAAACTGAAAATTATCCAAAAAAACTTTTTCTCTGGTACAAACGACCTTCCTTATATACGTAAAATGTGATAAACGAAAATACAAAACTACCCCTTTTCAGAAAAACAGAATTGCAGAATTCGTGCTTCCCAGACTGGTTCGAACAAGCGTTTGAACAGGCATTGGTTCGAACAATGGTTCGAACCAATTCCCCATACTTAAACATTTTCACACTTCAAAAGCTAGTGACCTCTCTGTTGATCGATCGGCTGTTCAAACAACTAATGGTTCGAGCAAACGTTTGAACCATTTTTCCATACTTAGAAATTTCTGCATGCTTCTGAACTTCACCTCAGCCTCTGTTGATCAAACCAAGGTTTGAACACATATTGGTTTGAACATAGGTTCGAACCCAAATGCTTTAGAATATTTTCAGCTTCTGATGGCTGTCACCCTTTCTGTTGATAGAACCAAGGTTCGAACAAGGATTGGTTCGAACCATTTTGTAACACTTTGCCAATTTCTGATGCAGCCTTCTCTAGTGAATCCTCTATTGTCAGAACATAAGTTTGAACAATGGTTGGTTCGAACATGGGTTCGAACCATTTGCTTGATTTCTTCAATTGTTTATCCAACTTTAATCATTTTAGTCCAAAATACCTGCAATTAACAAGAAATCCTCATGAGTGCAATTAAAAACACTTTCTTATCTTTTGAGAGTACAATCACACACCCCAACTTAAGATTTGCTAGGCCCTAGCAAATTAATTCGACAAGAGTCACTTTTTAGTGCTTAACCTTATTCAATGCTGCACATGATATTTCAATCTAAATTCTTTTAATTTTCTTGATTTAATTCCTCAAAACAATCAAAGGTTAACATGGAACTTCATTAGTGCAACACTCTATCCATTTCATGATTTTGAAAAATGAATCAATTCATCATGCTTATAATTCCTCAATAGAACATAAATCCAACTCAAGAATGCATACAAATTCTCTCAAGTCTTGACTTCAATCCTCATAGGACATACACTCTTCAACAAATTGAGAATTGGGTGAGACACTCTTGAGAGGTTCTTTATAAAGAGTAAATGCACAACAAATTCTAGTAAGAACCTCCCTTCTGTCAAAAACGATAAAATCCAATACATATGTAACTTGGTGTAGCTCATAGAAAGAATTAACCTTAGTAGTGAGAATCTTGGACTATTTCACATTATAAATTTCAATTCCAACTCATCTAACACCTTAGATCTGTTAGGTCTTTATTAGGTTGTAATGAGGCTAAGAGGTTAAATGTGGGACCAAAGAAAAGAGAAAGCTAATTCAAAAAGTGCCTTAGTTATGTAAATTCATCCTCCTCTGCTTAGCACTAATGGTTCAAACAAAGGTTCGAACCAATGTTTCACTAAATCTCCCTTAATCAAGTGTTTTTTTTATATATATACATATACTTGTAAATGATGATTATAACTTTATATCACTATTCCCTTTCCTTTACTTCTTTCTCATTAATCCCCTTCTTCCTTTAAGCTATCACCTCTTTTACACACACATTTATTTTTTTTTTTTTTAAAGATGAAAACACCACCAAGGCACTTAGGTAGGTTATGAAAATGTTGTAAGGGTAAGGGTTCTATTTCAAGTTCCAAAAGAATCATGCATGCATGGCTCAACTTGGCTCCTAGGGAAAATGAATTGAGAAAGAAAAGTTAACAAGGCTCAAAAATTACAAAAGAAATAAAATAAAATAAAAATAAAAAATGGCCTACTTCACTTCTAAGGGTTCATTTGAGTTGATAAATCCATTCTAATGTTCATAGTCCAAGTTGATGTTTTTCTCATGCTTATAGATCCAAAACAAATATTTTGAGCTATTACAAAAAAAAATAATGGATGTGAAGAAAAAAAATATATAAGAATAATTTCAGTCACTCAACCAAGAAAGTTAAGGCTCAAATCTCACAAGGTTAGTCTCCACTGATAGAGAATAAATGCATACATATCTTTAGTCAAACCCATGTTCCAAAAATTCATACTCACACAAATCTGTGAATTCACAATTCAATTCCACTCAACTTCAAAAGTGTTGAAGTAATGAACTCCACATAACATTTAACGTTTAAGGAATAAATCACAAGAAATTCTCAAAAACGAACATCAATCAATCATGTACATGCCTTGAATCAAGTCATGGACTAAAAAGAAATTACATTCCATTTCATTTGAAATTAAAAGTCACAAGAGTTAACATTCAGCTTTTGACTTGCAAAACATGTTAAAGACCATCTAAAAGTTCAACTAAATTCAGCCAATCCTAATACAAAACAATAAACTAACTAGACTAAAAGAGACTAAAACTCCTAATCTTGGTGACAGAACAACTACTCTTATGATCTAAGAACCAAGAGAAGGATTCTCAGATGGAACTGAGGAAGTCTGAATATTGGTAGCAGCTAGCAGCAAATCCAGCTTAGCCTCCATGGCTGCAATTCTTCTTCCCTGACTTTGTAGCTCTTGCTTGATGAAATATTGGTCATCCCTGAGCTCTCCTATCTTCAATTGACTTCATCCCACTTATCATGCATTTTCTCCATGAATTCCTCAGTTGTGGTCCCTTCTTTCTTCTTCTTCTGGCTTGCACTTCTTTCCCGAGAAGAAGCAGTGATTGGTCCTAAGGGTTTTGCAACTTGTTCCCCAAGCTCAGATGTGACTTTCTTCTTACACACATACTTGGTAATGAAACCGGAAAATGGCAGTGCACTCATTCCCTTCTTTATCTTTGAAGCTTCAGCCATATTCTCCTATATAAGTTGTCCTAGTTCAATTCTCATTCCATTATCAATAACATACAATGCAGCCCCCTCTCATAGCTCAGTTTAGAAGTGTTCAAAACTTGGTTAAGCTATGAACGTGCTAAGAAATGTAGAGAGTTAAACTTAGGAGTTAACCTATTCTTAGCCAACTTCTTCTTGTGGCCCCATTCTGCATTTGGGCTTCCAGTCAACACCTTAGCCAAAGCATCCTTATCAAGTGCTTCTTCTGCTGAAAATGGGAATTGAGGGTGTTTCTCCTCCTTCAACCCAAAGAATTTCCTAATGTCCTTAGGATATATTTCAAAATGTATCCCTCGAACTTTAGTCACAATACAATCCCTTCCACCATGTTTAGTGTCCAAAATGTTAGCATAAAACTCTTGAACAATGGGGACCACAGCTACCCCACTATACTTAGCCCATTTCTCCCATCCTTTTGTTTCAAATTTCTGTTTCAACTTAAACTCTTTTCCTTGAAAATGAATTAAGTCCATTCCCCTCTCCACTATCACTGGTCTCTTGCTCCAATATTTGCTAAAACCTTTTTGAGCTTGTGCACTAGAGAATCTGAAATCATCATAAGGTTCACTGCCTTCCTCTCCTTCAATTCTGGCTTCTTCATTCAATTCCTCAATCAACTGCCTAATGGTTTCAGTCTTGGGCTCTGATTGGGGTTCTAAGAAGGTTCTTGAAGTTGGTTCAGGAGTGATTTCAGGATTTAAGGTAGACTGAGATTGCATCTGAACAATGGTGAGTTTAGGTGTTAGTGTTGAAATGGTATCCAGTTGATGGCTAGATGGGTCGATGTCAGTGAGCTGGGTAGCTTCAGTTTGGTTCGGAGTAGGTTGAGTTTTGGCTTTCTTTTTGGTTGGGATGAGCTTCTCGGGTTCAGTTTGTTGGGAGCTAGATCCCTTAACCTTTTTCTTTTTTTCATACACTTGTTTAGGTGGATCCATTATCAGTTAACCCAATAAATATCCACAAAAATCAAATAATCAATAGCTCCTCTTCAATCCACTCCAAACTCTCCAAATACTTCCAAAATTTCACAGTTCACCAATTTCCCACTTTACTGTTAAACATAAAGTGACCAGAAATTCGAAACCCTACCTCAAATCACAATGTCAGATCCGCAGTGCCCTTGAAGCTTAATCGAATCTGGTGTTGTTGTTTACAATATCCCCTTCACTCAGATCATCAATCGAACACCCAAGCTCCCATGCTAGTGCTTTCTGTTCGTACCCTTGTTAGGATATAAAACAGTGAACTCCCAAAAAATCCTATTGTGTACGATTTATAGACTGCTAGAGTTACCCGATGGTTCAAACAAGAATTCGAACAAGCTTAAGGTTCGAACCAAGGTTCGAACAAATGTTCTACCAAGTAAGGTTCGAACACTAGTTCGAACAGCTTGTTGGTTTGAACACTGGTTTGAGCAACTATATACAGTAATTCCTATCAGTTCAGCTCAACCTTAAATTCTGACTCCTCTTGACATAGTTCATAAAATTGAATTGAATTATCACCAAGACTACGACACTTTCAAACTACTATTTGCAAAAGAAATTAAACAAAAAGACTCAACTTCCTAAATTTATCCAAAATTTTTTCCAGGTAAATCATGCTATGCAACATCAATCTAATACATAAATTATAATCATGAAGATGGTTGCCTCCCCCCAACTTAAATTGAACATTATCCCCATTGTGAAAATATGCAATCAAGTCATCATAAATATTGGAAAGAAGTTACCTTGGCAATTAAATCCTTGTAAAAATACCTGAATTGATGAATACAAATCATGTCACTTGAATTGAATCTCCTTCCTTGCTTCCCCCCAACTTGAATGGCACTATCAATCTAAAATCCTCAAAGCTCACAAAAATTGTTAGGAAAGCAAGCAACGAAGTCAACTCATGAATAATAATTGAATAAAACAACAGAGAGGAAATGCAATTTAAACACTACTCCTAGTCTACTTTTATTCATTGATCCAAAAATTTCAGTTATTCAAATGGAGGTGGGTCTTCTAACTCCCAAGATTCCACCTCGGCCACAAAATTCTCAAGATAAGGTTTTAAACGATGGGCATTGACTTGCAAAACTTTTCCATCCATAGGATTTTCAACTTCAAATGGTCCATACTCAGTCTTAGACTTGACAATTTATGGTCCAACCCATCTTGACTTCAATTTTTCGGGAAAACGATGTAACCTAGAATCATACAACAAAACCTTCTAACCCACATACAACTCTTTTTGCAAAATTTTCGAGTCATGCAACCTTTTCATGGTAATCTTAGAGGCCTTTAAATTCTCATAAGCATCATTCCTAATCTCTTCCAACTCATTTAATTGCAATTTCCTATGAGTACCGGACTCATCTATGTTCTCATTGAATTGTCTTATAGCCCAATATGCCTTGTGCTTCATTTCGACCGGCAAGTGACAAGCCTTTCCATAAACTAACCTATAGGGAGATATGCCCAAAATTGTCTTATAAGCTGTTCTATATGCCCAAAGAGCATCAGTTAGCCTCAAAGACCAATCCTTCCTAGTTGGGTTTACAGTTTTCTTAACTATCCTCTTTATCTCCCTATTGGCTAATTCAGCTTGACCACTTGTTTGGTGATGATAGGTTGTTCCCACCTTATGAACTACCCCATATTTCCTCATCAACAAACCACAGGTCTATTACAAAAATGTATCCCTCTATCACTAATCATTGCCCTTGGCATACTAAATCGAGAAAACACATTCTCCTTTAAAAACTTTATTACTACCCGATGGTCATTTGTTCGACTGGGAATGGCCTCTACCCATTTAGATACATAATCTACGGCCACCAAAATGTATTCATGTCCAAAGGAATTCAAAAATGGCCCTGTAAAGTCCATTCCCCAACAATCAATGATATCCAAGATATAAATGGGGTGCAAGGGCATCATATTCTCCTAGTTAGGCCTCCAAGCCTCTGACATCTATCACACGCAAGGCA
The DNA here is from genome assembly GCA_003260245.2 of Sideroxylon spinosum. Taxonomy (NCBI): domain Eukaryota; kingdom Viridiplantae; phylum Streptophyta; class Magnoliopsida; order Ericales; family Sapotaceae; genus Sideroxylon; species Sideroxylon spinosum. The sequence goes on along the minus strand of QLOD02000030.1, from coordinate 14,824,453 downwards.
AAAAGTATGGACATCCTTAAACATGGTGGGCCAGTACAATCCACATTATAAGATCTTGGCCATAGTCTTTTTCGCTGAAAAGTGACCACCATATGCCAGGGTATGATAAAATCTCATCACACTCTGAAACTCACTATCAGGAATACACCTCCTAATGACTTGATCTGGACAGTACTTGAAAAGATAAGGTTAATCCCAGAAAAAGAATTTCACATTTATAAAAAATTTCTTCCTATCCAGTATGGTCCAATGACAGGGTATCATACCCGAAGCTAGGTAGTTTGCTATGTCAGCATACCAAGGAACTTGAGAAGATTCAATGGCAGACACAAGAAACAACTCCTCATCCAGAAAAATCTCATTAATAGGAAGGTCATGAGTTATCAAGTCTTGTTGAGGAAGTCTAGAAAGATGATCTGCCACCACATTCTCTACCCCCTTTTTGTCCCTAATCTCTAAATCAAACGCTTGAAGTAGTAAAATCCATCTAATCAGCCTAGGCTTAGAGTCTTGTTTGGTTAGAAGGTATTTAAGGGCAGTATGATCAGTGTAGATTATGACATGTGAGCCAATCAAATAAAATCTAAACTTATCTAATGTATATACTACTGCCAGTAACTCCTTCTCAGTTGTGGTGTAATTCTTTTAAGAGTCACTAAAGGATTTACTAGCATAGTATAGTACATAAGGTCTTTTATCCTTCCTTTGGCCCAAGACTGCACCAATGGCATAGTCACTGGCATCACACATCAACTCAAAAGGCAAAGTCCAATCAGGGGTCTGAATTATAGGAGCTGATGTGAGCAATCCTTTTAATGTTTTGAAAGTAACTTGAGAATCTGAAGTCCAATCAAAGGGTACATCATATGCCAAAAGATTACATAATGGTTGAGCTATAGCACTAAAAGATGCAATGAATCGCCTATAGAACCCTGTATGGCCAAGAAATGATCTCACATCTTTCACACATCTAAAGGTTGGAAGATTTTGAATGATTTCTACCTTAGCTCTATCTACTTCAATACCCTTAGAAGAAACAACATGACCTAGGACAATACCTTATGTCACCATAAAGTGACATTTCTTCCAATTCAAAACTAGGTTCTTCTCTTCACACCTAGTTAACACTTTTTCTAGATTCCTCAAACATGCCTCAAAATCACTCCCATACACCGTGAAATCATCCATAAATACTTCTAGAAACTTTTCCACAAAGTCACTAAAAATACTCATCATGCACCTTTGAAATGTAGCCGGCACATTACACAAAGCAAAAGGCATGCGCCGGTAGGCAAATGTACCGAAAGGGCATGTGGATGTCGTCTTTTCTTGATCCTCTAGAGCTATCTCAATTTGATTATAGCCAGGATATCCATCGAGAAAGCAATAGAATGGTTGTCCTGCTACCCTCTCTAAGACTTGATCAATAAAGAGTAAGGGAAAATGGTCTTTCCTAGTCACGGCATTTAACTTCCTATAGTCGATGCACATGCGCCACCCGATTTGAATCCTAGTAGGCACAAGTTCATTGCTCTCATTCTTAACAACCGTAACTCCAGACTTCTTTGGGACAACCTAGGTAAGACTCACCCATTAAGAATCAGAAAATGGGATATATGATCCCAGCATCTAAAAGCTTTAAGACTTCGCCTTTAACTACCTCCTTCATGTTAGGATTCAACCTCCTCTGAGGTTGTCTCATCGATTTAGCCCCCTCCTCTAGATAAATGGAGTGTATGCAAATGAGTGGGCTAATCCCATGAAGGTCTACAATTGTCCACCCTAGAGCTTTCTTGTATCCCTTCAACATCTCAATTAATTTCTCTTCTTGGTCCTTAGTAAGCTGAGAAGATATGACCACTGGGTATGACTCTTCTTCTCCTAAAAATGCATACTTAAGCTCCCTAAGAAGTGGTTTCCTATCGGGCTTGGGTGGCTTGATAATGGAAAATTTAGGTTTGACTGTGGTTGAGGTAAGGTCCTCTGAAGGTTGGTTAGACTGCTCTATAGACATGATAGGTGCACTATCTAACCAACTCAACACTTTCAAAACATCCTCATCATCAGCCTCATCATTCCTTTCCCTCCCCCAATGTCAATGCTTTCTCCAAAGAGTCTCCAATAAGTTCCCTCTAAACATATTCCTCTGTAATAGTCTGAATCAAATCTACCTCCCTTATATCGTCCTCTTCCTCTATGGGTTGCTTGATGACTTTTAAAATATTCATTTCAGCTGTCAAGTTTCTAAAAGAGATTTTCATAAGACCATTTCTACAATTGTAAACGGCATTAGTGGTTGCTAGAAAAAGGTCTTCCTAGAATGACTCGGACAAGTGGAATAGTCCCTTAGGGTGGGCTTATCTAAGATAATAAAGTCCACCGGATAGCAGAACTTATAAATCTGAATGAGTACATCCTCCAAAATACCCCTAGGAATCTTAACCGACCTATCGGCTAATTGTAAGGTTACTCTAGTCGGTTTAAGTTCCCCCAACCCCAACTGTTGATAAATTATGTAAGGGAAAAGGTTGACACTAGCTCTAAGTTTAATAGGGCTTCGTTCACCTTATGCTCACCTATGACACATGCTATGGTAGGGCACCCTAGGTCATTATACTTGGGTGGGGTCTTATATTGAAGAATGGCACTAACTTGTTTTGTCATAAAGGCTTTTTCCTTGACACTCACCCTCCTTTTGACAGTACAAAGATCTTTCAAGAACTTGGAGTAAGATGGAACTTGTTTGATGGCATCTAATAAAGGAAAGTTGATCCTTACTTGCTTGAAGACTTCAAAAATCTCAGAATTCAACAATTCTTTCTTTGATTTATTCAATCTACTTGGAAAAGGTGGTTGAGGTTGGAAACTTACAACTTGTTCTCTCTCTTTATTCTCATTCTTATTCTCCTCAACCTCGTTCTTCTTCTTATTTCTTTCATCTCTCCCTACTTCTTCCACATCATCATCATTCCTCTCTCTTTCCTCATCATCACTCCCTTTCTTTTCTATTCTAACCCCACCTTGTTCACTACTCTCCCCACTTTCGCTATATACCATTCCTTCCTTCTCATTAACTTTCAACAACCTCGGATCATCTGGTTTTTCAATTATCTTTCCACTCCTCAATGTAGTGATTGCTTGCACACGCTCATGGGTCAATTTCTCACCGAAAGTTTCACCCATAAGAACTTGACCTTGAGGGTTTTGAATGGTTTGTGAAAGCAATCTACCCTTTTTAGCTTGACTCTGACCTTAATGGGCCTCGTCAGTTGGTTCCTAATATCCTCAATGGCTCTATTGGTTTGCTCATGATTCTTAGTCGTTTGATTGTTGATACCAATTTGACTTTGCATAAACTACTGAAGGGTATCTTCTAATGGAGATTTCCTATATGGAGGTTGGAAGGAACTGGAGGATGGACCTTGTGTTTGACCTTGAATGGTGGTTGAGTTGAAACTAGGAGGATATGGACTACTAATTTGATCATTCCTCCATGAAAAGTTGGGATGATTTCTCAACCTGGGGTGATATTGATTTGGAAGTGGAGGGTGTCCTGACTGAGCTTGAGTTTGGCTAGAGTGTTGCTTAGGGAAAGGGTGTGAGGTATTTGTATTAGAAGTTTCCCATACAATGCTTCCTTGAAAGTAGGAACCGTGGGGCAATCATCAGTGCTATGGTTGGTCATCTCACATATAACACATTTCACCTCTTTTTCACTCACCATACTCACCTTTTTCGTCTCAAGTAACTCCACCTTCTTAGTGAGGGCAGCTATCCTAGCACTTAAGTCATCATTTTCATTCAATCTTAATCTCCCAGTAGAATATGCCTGGACTCCTCTAGACTCCAGGTGTGAAAGTGATGTTACCTCCCAAGACTTAGTATTTTCAGCCAATTCTTCCAAAAACTCATGAGCTTCCTTAGCCGACTTATCAAGAAACTGACCATTACTCATGGTACCCACTAACTGTTTATGTTCAGATGGTAATGCATCATAAAAGAAACTACACACCTGCTAAATTGGAAAGCTATGATATGGGCATGCGTTACACAAATCCTTAAACCTCTCCCATGCATGAAAAAATGACTCTCCCTCTTGACATGAAAAGTTCATGATTTGTTTTTGCATCATTAACGTTCTGTGAGTTTGGAAATATTTTTTTAAAAATTTCGCTTGCATTTCTCTCCATGTGCCAATGGAGTGAGGTCTTAGAGAGTTGAGCCATATCTTGGCCTTATCCTTCAATGAGAATGGAAACAACTGCAACCTTACGGTGTCCTCACTCACATTTTGGTCCATGCATGTAGCGCACACATCCTCAAATTCTTTCATGTATGGGTATGAATTTTCCGAGTCCATTCCATGAAATGTGGGTAACAGTTGTACTGTGCTAGGCTTGAAAGTGAAATTCCTCTTATTTAGAAGAAGAATTATGTAAGAAGGGGTGGTTTGTCGCATCGGGTGCAACATCTCCCGCAATGGTTGTGCATCTAAAGGGGCAATAGTCTCGGGCTCATCTTGCCCATTGGCTCCCAAATTTTCCATGATATATGCCAAATTAGTAGAAATAGATAAAGATGATGACGGTGATTGTGGTGTAGCTGAGGTGGAAGATGAAGTCAATGAGAACTCAATGAATTCCTCAATAGGTTGAGGTTGTGTATGCAAAATTGATTGAACAATCCTACCTAACCTAAGATGCATACACAAGATGCAATGAATGCACAAACACAAGCAATTTATGAGTGTTCAGTACTAAATTATCTCAAATCTGAACTTACTAATAAGAGAGTAAAAAGAGTGAAATGAGATTACCCAACAATTGTGCAACCCGTCATTAGAGATGGTGGTAAAGATGAGTCCGCCCAAGTTTTCCCAAAGTTCATTCACCGTTGTATAAGAATCTCCCCAGCAACGGCTCCAAAAGTGCTTGCTTGTCCAATGTGTATTAATATGGCTCGAACCCAAGTGCAGGGTGTCAGTTGATGCACAATAATCGGTGAGAACCGGATCGTGTCCATAGGGAGTCTTAAGCAAAAATCAATGAACAAATAATTTGGAAAAAATCTTAAACAAAACTAAGCCTCACAAAGAATAATGGAGATTGGATTTCTTGAAACAATAGTTGTTTGGATTAAAGTGTTTAATAACAAATTAAAGGAAATCTTGAACTCAAGACAAGTTCGTAGTGATTTGCAACAAATTCCAAGGTTTTAATCACTCAATCTACACTTAAAAAGTATAGATCGGAAGATATCTCTTATAAAAACCCATTTTCTTGATCAGTCCACATCTGATTTGAACAAGAATTTAAGAACAATTTGACTGAGAATTCAAATCGAACACCTTATGTGCATAATTTATAGATTTTTGTAAATAAAGTCTTAAATTTAGCAATCACCATACAAGTTTAAAAGAAATGCATGGAAACTCTAAATAAAAGTTCATAAACAAATGCCATAAACCATACAAATTCATATTCAATTGAAACTCAACCCAAAATCAATAATAAAATCAAATCAAAAATGGGTTGATCTTTAAATCTACAGAAATTCGGCAATGAAGACCATAATTACCTTGGAATTCTTGTAATTCAACTACGTGACTTGCATAGAGTCCAAGAATGGAGACTACTCAAGCATAATGAATGAAGAAAACAAGAAGAAATTGATTGAATCCATGCAATAATCTGAAAATTTGATACAAAAGTTCAAGAAATTGAAGCTAGATCCACTTTCTCTCTCTAAAAATCTCTCTCTATCAATTTTCTAAAAAAACTTTTTCTTTGCTACAAACGACCTTCCTTATATACCTAAAATGTGATAAACGAAAATACAAAACTGCCCCTTTAAGAAAAACAGAATTGCAGAATTCGTGCTTCCCAGACTGGTTCGAACAAGCGTTTGAATGAGCATTGGTTCGAACAATGGTTTGAACCAATTTTCTATACTTAGAAAATTTTCACACTTCAAAAGCTGGTGACTTCTCTGTTGATCGATCGGCTGTTCAAACAACTAATGGTTCGAGCAAACGTTAGAACCATGTTTCCATACTTAGAAATTTCTGCATGCTTCTGAACTTCACCTTAGCCTCTGTTGATGGAACCAAGGTTTGAACACATATTGGTTCGAACATAGGTTCGAACCCAAATGCCTTAGAATATTTTCAGCTTCTGATGGCTGTCACCCTTTCTGTTGATAGAACCAACGTTCAAACAAGGATTGGTTCGAACCAAGGTTTGAACCATTTTGCAACACTTTGCCAATTTCTGATGCAGCCTTCTCCAGTGA
>QLOD02000030.1:14770610-14781326 GCA_003260245.2 Sideroxylon spinosum | reverse complement strand
TTCTTCTTTTTTGACATTTGATCATGACAAGTCACCAAATCCTCAAAGTGTGTCTGAAGTGGTTGAATTGGTTTCACTATCATCTTGTCTTTATTTTGTTGGTTTATTAGAGGATATCATGGAGATTGCTAGGAATAGGAGAGGGAGAGGGAGATCTAAGAGAAGTTGAAAAGAAATTATTAGACATGACCTTGTCTCTATGGATCTAACGGAGGGCATGGTCCTCAATGGATTTAATTGGCGTCGTCAAATCCATATAACCGACCCCACTTAGTGGGAAAAAGGCTTATTTTGGTTTATTTGAGGATATCATGAATAATGACCATTAAGATTTCGTAGACTTTATCATTGGTGATGGTTACTTGTTTAGAAGATATTATTTAAACATCTCAAGAGCTTTATTTATTTACCTCATTAGTTGGGAGTTTTTTGAGTCTATCTCCAAGTTGTTTTTTCCTGAGATCATTCAATTGCATGTGTCCTCCTCCAATTCACCAGTCGTTGAGGATTCTAATTTGATAAGTTCAGTTGCATCATCAATCGTCATTTATTCTCAAACATGTATTCCACCTCTTTTCAATAATGCCGATATTAAATGGAAAATTGGATTGAGCAATAGTTATTATAAATTTCCTATTAGTGTTCTTGATGGGAGTACTTTAATGGATATAACTCAATGATAATTTCTGCATTGTTTATTAACCATCCTATATCGTCCTACCAAAATTTGCATGCCATAGTTATTGAAGCATTGTATATCCTTTGTGATCCTGTACCTAATGCAATTGTTTTTACATTTCCATGTGATATGAGTTTTGTTGTAATTTGTAACGTGGATAACTTGTTACCTTGTCAAAGCATCTTTGGGCTTCAAATATTGTCTACAAGTTATGGTGATGTTTTCATGCCGATTTCAGTTCCTCTACCTCTTCAGCGGTGTCTATTTGTGTTCAATGTTGAGAACCTTATTTTTCTTCGATTCTGAAAATATCTTGTCAAGTGGAAATTGCTATTGGATATTAGTGTGCAAGTTTTCAACTCAACGGGGTTGTTTTCTTTTCAGCCCGAGAGAATTGATGAGGATATCAGTTTGTAGATTTATTTCTTTTTATTATTATTTTATTTATTGTTTGGAACTATTTGTTTTGCGCTTTATTAATATTGAGTTTATTTTATTTTAAGATTATTTGGACCCATTTGTTTTGAGCCTTATTAATATTTTTATTTTTATTAGGGGCTTTTGTGTTTCGGCCCATAGATTTTAGAAGTTATTATTTAAATCTCAATTAGGGTGAATGATTGAATGAATAATATTGATTGATTTCTTCTCCTCTTCGGCTTCTTCTCTTAATCTGCTCTTCTTCTTCTTTATTTATTTGCTTTAGTCTACATTGTGCCACATTGTAACTTTAGCTTGATTTTTTACTTCCAATTGTATCCCTTGATTCTCCCACAATGTCTCCTTCTATCTGCTTCCAATCACTTAGGTCGCCTTCCTCGCATTGATTTATAGATGTATCATTGGCATGCAACATGAATGACTTGTGATAGTGTCTTTGATCCTCCCCTTACCTCTCCGGTGCCTTTGGATCCACTTCCACAATCTATTGATGACTTTTTTTATTTGCTCTTTGAAAAAGTAAGCATTCTTGCACCTCTCACCCCACCTTAAGTTGTCTTTTATGATTTTTATCTTATTATTATTATTATTATTATTATTTTTAGTTTGTTATCCTCAGTCTTGATTCCTAAGGTGGGCTACAATGGAAGAGATATCTGCTCTTTGGGCCAATAATGCATGGGATCTTGTACATATATCCCCATAGGTCATTCTATGGTTGGTTGTCAATCAGTGCTTGCAGTAAAAGTTTACACCGATAGCATAGTTGATAGTCTCAATGCTTGTCCTATGGCCAGTGGTTATAGATTGATATATAGCTTGGATTCTAAAACATTCTTTTTAGTTGCCAAAATTGCCTTATTCCGACTTATTTTGTTGCTTGATGCAGTCTTTCGTTGGACTCTTCATTAGTTTGATGTTAAGAATACTTTTTTACATCATGACCTAGACGAGGATGTGTATATGAGCAACTTCTCGGGTTTGTTGCTCAGGGAGTCTAGATTGGTATGCAGATTGAATAAATATTTACATGGCTTTAAACAAACGCCTCATGCATGGTTTGGACGATTCAATAAAGTCGTTATGACTAAGTATGGAGTGGAAAAGTGAGGCTGGTTTCCTGTCTTTGGATCCAACTCTTTAGGTCTTAGCTTATGGAGATGCATGAGGAAAATTTGGCCTTCATTTATCACTTGCATTTCTTAGAAGGTGGGAAAAGGAGATAGAATCTTGTTTTGGAAACATAATTGGTTGCACATTGACTGTCTTTCAGAAGTGTTCCCTGATCTTTATGTTATTGCAACCGATAAGGATGCTTTCATCTTGGATTATGGCATTGGTTTTGGATTGAACAAAGTCTGGAATGTGCAGCTGCGGAGTTTAAATGACTGGGAACTTGACAGCTATGGGACACTACTAGAACTACTGTATTCACTTCAAATGGATGACACTGCTGATAAACTGATTTAGAGGCAGTCCAAGAGTAATGCCTTCACAGTTTAGTCTCTCTATCTTTTCTTAGAAGGAGGGGCGAAGGATATTTTTCTTTGGAAAAAGCTGTGGAAATCTACGGCTCCAACAAAGGTTATTTTCTTCCTTTGGTGTGCCACAAGGGGAAGGATTTTGACTATGGATAATCTAAAATCAAGGGGTTACTCCTTGGTTAATAGATGCACTGTGTCTCAGACAAGAGGAAACCATAGATCATCTATTCCTTCTTTGTGTATGGACAGCTGAATTTTGGGGTCATATCCTCTCATGTTTTGGAGTTAAAATGTGCTTCCCAGCAGATTTAAAAAGTTTTCTTTTAGCTTGGTGGGGGCAACCATTGGGAAGAAAGAAGAAGAAGATATGGAATATGATACCTTATTGCTTGTTATGGTTGATTTGGAAGGAATGTAACAGGAGGATATTTGACAACACCATTAGAATAGTTCTATGTTTCAAAAGTCTTTTTCTTGCTTGTTTATACAGTTGGGTAGAAGAAGTAAAAGAGATTGATCTCGGCTCCTTTGTAGATTTTATAGCCAACATGCACTGAATAGGGGTCTTTGTAACTGGTCTTTTCCTTATGGGATCTTTTCGATGCTTTAAATAAAACTTACTTATCATTTTCAAAAAAAAAAAAAAAAAAAAAATAAAGTCGTTACTCAATTTGGTCTCAAAGGTGTGATTTGGATCATTCTATATCGTCACTTTGTCGATCATAAGATTTGGTTATTGGTGAATGCAAATGACATTATTATCACGGGATTGATATCAAAGGAACACAACAACTGAAACAATTCCTTCAGATAAAGCTTTAGACCAATGATCTTTGTTCTCTAAACTATTTCTAGGGATTTATGTGACTCGATCCAGTACGGGTATTGCTCCATCTTAATGAAAATATGTTTCTGATATGTTACGACGCCTATTGATATTTCTGTGGATCAAAATTTTAAATTTCTACCAGGAGAAGGCAAGTAGTCAGCAAATTGAATTACTTGATAGTGACTAGATCGATTATCTTGTTTTGCAACTAGTGAGCTAACTCAGTTCTTGAATTCTCTGAGAATGAGTCATTGAGATGCTATTATTTGCATATTGAGGTTCCTCATGGTTTGTTCTTGTGTCATTATTTTATAAAGATAACGGGCATACCACAATACGAGGGTATGTTGATGCAGATTGAGGAAGATCGCCACATAATGGAAGATACACCACAAGTTATTTTGCTTTTATAGGTGGAAATCTAGTTTTTCTTGGTAAAGAAAGAAACAAACAATAGTAGCTTGTTCCAGAATCAAAATATAGAACAATGGTTTATACATCTTATGAATTGCTATGATTGAGGCATATTTTAGGGGGACTTGGTATCTAACATGAATCTCTTATGGCATTGATGGGCAATTGTTAATGTAGCATTAATAGTTAATATAGTTTATAATCACAGCAATTGTATCTAGACGCTAGGTAACCCGAATGGTCACCAAAGTAAGTCCTATAGTCACTTTGTTTGTGTATATAAATCAACACACACACTGATCCTAAGTGTGTGGAAAGTTCTTCTCAATCATACTGTGTAACATGGTATTAGAGCATCAACAAGTCTCTGTGTGTGAGATTGAGCAAGAATAGTGAGACTGAGCAAGAACAGTAGGTTACTGTTCAGCCTTATTCAACGTCAATAACGAAGAACAAGGAATGCCAGTTCAACCTTCTACATAGTCTCATATGATCGTCGGAGAGTGGCGAGTACTGTCAGAAGAGCACTATTGCCAGAGAAGACCACATGCGCCACTTGCACGACTGTGCATGGGCCTCATGCGCCGACTTTATAGTCGCGATTGGTGATGCATGCCTCGTCGTCTACCCTCTGGCCTTCTTTGTTGACGATTCTCCTCTCTCCGGCGACCCTACTAGTGTGATTGGTTTCGTGTTTGGATAACTTTCGTTTGATCTCTTCTCCTACCCATCACTGTTCATCTGCTGATTGGCTCTGTCGCTATCCAAGCTATTGTTATCGACTCTAAATGGCTGCTGAGACATCTTTTAACCAGAAGATGATGGGTAGTTCCGTACCTATGCCACAACAATTAACCACCCAAAAGTTGAATGGAACGAACTACATTCAGTGGTCCAGAGCCATCAAGAGATTGTGTTGACTGGGTATGATAAACCGAAGCATTTAACTGAGTCTGCACCTCCTGAAGACTATCCTAAGTTTGATATTTTGATCTAAGAAGATGTCTATCATGTTAGTCTATTGTGGAATCTAATGGAGCTCAAAATCGTTGACATGTGCCCTCACCTAGACACATGTAAAGATATATGGGAATATATTCGTCTCCTGTTCTCCAGTGATCTTACTCGAATGTATGACCTATCATTGGAATTCTTTCAGATTCAACAGTCCGGCAGGCCAGTTATTGAGTATTTTGCTTCTCTCAAGCGTGTGTTCATGAGAAATTGAACTATCTGTAATCATTGTCAATAGATATTAACGTTATGCAGAAACAAAGGGAACAAGTGGTGGTACTTCGTTTTCTTTCTGGGTTAGATCCCGAGTTTGAGTTAGTCAAAGCCCAGATTCTTAGTGGAGCCACTCTTCCCTCATTCACGGAAACATATTCTAGGGTTATGAGAGTTGCATCTAAGGAATCATCCACCAATTCTGAGTCTGCACGTTCCGCCTTAATTAGTCAGAAAGGTCGTTTACGCTCTTAACTTGCATTGGCAACGTCGGCCTTAGATAATAAAAACCCAGTTTATCTGCATGTATCTCAGTCTAATGAACGTGGACGAGTAAGTCGTGGCCGTGGTTGTGGAGGTCGTGGTACTAGACCAAGATGCACCAATTGTGGCCTTGCTGGATATATTAGGGAGAATTGTTGGGATCTCCATAGGTAATTAGCTCACATGGTTCATGTTGCTTCATCTGATGCACCTCTGATAAGTTTAGTACAGGAGAATCATCAACTGTGACTTTCTTGGGAGAATAATATTCCAAGTTCTTCCAGTGTCAGACGGCTCATTAGGCATCTCTTCAAATAGCCTCTTTAGCCCATCAAGGTAATCTCACAACTTGTGTGTCCACCTCTTTAAATAGATCTTGGGTCATTGATTCTGGTGCTTCAGACCATATGTCTGGTATATCATTGATTCTGGTGCTTCAGACCATATGTCTGGTATATCTTCATTGTTCTCAGATCTTCAGTGTTCATCTATTTCCAATGTCACTGCAGCCAATGATTCATCAAATCTGGTAAGGATGTTGGTAACACTTGTCCTGTCCTTATCTTCAGTGTTATATGTACCGTCCTTAGTTTTTAATCTTTTATTTGTCAGTAAACTTACTAAGCAATAGAATTGTTCAATGACTTTTTTTTTTTCCTGATTCTATGATTATTCAGGATTTAAAGACAAGGAAAAAGATTGGAGAAGGGCCTGAAGCTCAGGGACTTTACTACCTGTTTGGTTCATTTGGTTCTTTATCTGTCTGTTGTTCTGTAGTAGCTTCTCCATTAGAAATTTACTACCATTTGGATCATCCTTCTTTTGAAAGGTTGAAGTGCATGGTTCCAAGTTTGAGTCAATTACAATCCTTAGAGTACGAGTCTTGTCAGTTAGGAAAGCATCACTGTGCTTTCTTCAGTCATAGATTCAATAATGGGTTATTGAGTCCTTTTCATTTAGTTCATTTTGATGTATGAGGATCTAGTCGAGTTATCTCAAAGTTGGGTTTTAAATACTTTTACCTTTATTGATGATTTTTCAAGACTAGGGTTATCTAATAAAAGATCATTCTGAATTATTGTCTATCTTTCAATTTTTTTGTCTTGAAATAAAAACTCAATTTGATGTGTCAATTAAAATCTTTCGTAGTGATAATACCAAAGAATACTTTTCTAAACCTTTCATTGACTTTATGACATCTCTTGGCATGATTCATCAGTCATCTTGTCTTTGCACTCTACAATAGAATGGAGTTGCTAAGAGGAAGAATTTACATTTGATTGAAACAGCACGTTGCTTAATGTTTCACATGAAGATTCCAAGGTCTTTTTGGGAGGATGCTATTCTCATAGCATGTTAGTTGATCAATCGAATGCCATCTTCTATTTTGAAAGGTTGTTCCCTTACTCTGTATTGTTTTCCCAAACACTGCTGTTTCCTATTTACGCATTTTTGGGTGTGTTGCATTTGTTCATCGGCTTGAAGGTAGAATTGATAAACTCGACCCTCGTGCAATTAAATGTGTCTTTTTGGGATATTCTCAGGTACAAAAGGGGTATAGATGCTATAGTCCTTCCTTAAATTCTTTGTGAATATCTCATTCTTTTCTAATGATTCTTCTGTTTCTGATTTGAATAAGAGTCTCCCTTTACCTTTAGTTTCTCTTTTTCGTTTTTCTCATCTTGATTTGTAAGTTTATATTAGACGGAGGGTGGTTCCAGAGCCTCTCCCTGGTACTTCAAGCACTTCGCCTCTTCCTATCTTGTCTTCAGATCCTACCCCCAAGCTAGAATTTTGTGACCTTGATCTTCCAGTTGCTCAAAGAAAAGGTAGATAAGCTTGTACTTCCCATCCTCTATCTAACCTTGTTTCCTATACAGATTTGTCTCCTTTTATATTATAACTTTGTTTTTTTCTTGTCTACTGTTTGTATTCCTAACTGTCTGAAGCACTATCCTATTGCGGGTGGCATAATGTCATGAAAGAAGAAATGTCAGTTCTTCAAGCAAATGATACATGGGATTTGATTACTCTTCCTCCTAGGAAATCCATAGTTGATTGTTGTTGGGTGTATAATATCAAAGTCTACCCTGATGTTTTAGTGGATCGGTTGAAGGCAAGGCTTGTTGCCAAGGAATACACTCAAGTTTATAGTCTCGATTTTTTAATGAATTTCTCTCCTGTGGCCAAGATTATATCAGTACGTCTTCTCATTTCTCTTGCAGTCACCTTTCACTGGCCCCTTCGTCAGCTTGATATCAAGAATGCTTTTCTCCATGGTGATCTTACCGAAGAGGTATATATGGAGCAACCTCTAGGTTTAGTTGCTCAGGGAAGTCTGGACTAGTCTGTAAATTGAAAAACGCATTGTATGGCCTAAAGCAATCCCCTCGTGCATGATTCAGTAGGTTTAGTGATGTAACAGAATTTGGGTTTATACATTGCGGTGTTGATCATTCTGTTTTCTATCGTCATTCTCCTTGAGGAAAGATATGGTTGTTGGTTGATGTGGATGGCATTGTAATCACATAATGACACACAAGGAATTCATGATTTAAAGATATTCCTTCAAACCAAGTTCAACACTAAGGATATGGGCTTTCTGAAGTATTTCTTGGGCATTGAGATTGCATGATCATGTGCGGGTATTGTTCTTTCTCAGCGAAAATATGTTCTTGATTTGCTCTCTAAACTGGCATGTTAGGAGGCAAACCAAGGGAACTAGGACATAACTTCTAGTAGATTAAGGAGACCTATTGGAAGATCTTGGTCGCTATCGCAGATTAGTTGGGAAGCTTAATTATTTGAAAATTACACGGTTAGATATCTCATTTGCTACGAGTATAGTAAGTCAATTTCTTGATGCACCTCGGTCCAGTCATTGGGATGTGATTATTCATATTTTGAGATACGTAAGAGGTGCACTAATTTGTCGTTTATTGTATCGAGATAACGGTCTTGCACTTATTCAAGGTTGTACAGACGCAGGTTGGGTTGGTTCACCAATAGATAGACGATCCACTATTGGGTACTGTATTTTTGTGGAAGGAAACCTAGTTTTATGAAAAAGTAAAAAGTAAATAGTGTTGGCAAGATTCAATGTAGAATCAGAGTATAGGGTTATGGCACACACTTCCTGTGAATTAGTCTGGATACGCTATATGTTGATAGAATTGGAAGTTTTTGGATCCCAACCCATGGACTTATTTTGTGATAATCAAACCGCTGTCCACATTGCGTCTAGTCTAGTGTTTTATGAGAGGACTAAACACATCGAAGTTGACTGTCACTTTGTGCGAGAGAAGATCCTAAAAAATGTCATCAAAGTAAGCCATGTGAAGTCTGAAGATCAGTTAGCTGATTTGTTTACTAAAGCTTTAGGAGGAGCAAGAGAGATATATTTGTAACAAGCTTAGAACATATGATATATATGTTCCAGCTTGAAGGAGGAGTGTTGATGTAGCATTAATAGTTAGTATAGTTAATAATTATAGGAACTGTGTCTAGACACTAGGTAACCCGAATGGTCACCAAAGTAAGTTGTATAGTCACTTTGTTTGTGTATATAAATCTATACACACACTGATCCTACGTGTATAGAAAGTTATTCTCAATCATACTGTATAACAGCAATGACCAAGGCCTTTTATATAGAGATAACGGGCATATCCTAATACAAGGTACTTTGACGTAGATTGGTTGAGGATTGTCACATGATAAAAGGTCCACCACAGTTATTTTGGCCCCGTTTGGTAATGTTTTTGTTTTCTGTTATTCTGTTTATGTTTTCAAAATTTTGTAACTGACAATAAAAACATGTTTGTTAAATCTGTTTATATTTTTTTGTTTCCAAAAAAATGAAAACTTAAACAGAAAAATGAAAACAAAAAAAAATGTGTTTTCATTCTGTTTTCTTTTTCTGTTGCAAATATTTTTATAAATTTTATTGCTTTATCCATTTTTGATTTATCATATTAAAGTAAATTACTTTATTCAAATATTTTATTAAACTAAAATTATTTTTAATAAATAATATAATTTATCTAAATAAATATGTAATATATTTTATTAATTTATTTTTAATAAATAATTGAATTAAATTAATTATTAATTAAATATATTTAATATGAAATATTAATCATTAAATTATTTTTAATAAATAATTTTGGTAAAATATAATTTAATTTAACTATAATATTTAAGTAAAATAATTTAATAAATATATATTTTTGATTTAGTTAATTTAATTTAGTAATTAATAATTTAATTAATATAAAATATTGAATTCAATCAATATAAAATATATATTTTTAAATTATTTTAATAAATATGATAATTAGATTAATTAATTAAATTAAATTTAATAATTAATTTAATATAGTTATTTTTAACTAATACTAAATATATTTTATTAAATTATTTTTAGTAAATATTATAATTAAATTATTTTAATTATTATGAAATATATTTTAGTAAATATTATAATTAAATTATAATTAATGTCTTTTCTATTTACTAGAGTAAATGATATAGTAATTATATTTTATTCAATTTTTAAATAAATAATATAATTAAGTTAATATGAAATATATCTTTTAAATTCTATTAAATTTTTAGAAATTAATAAAATTAAATATTTTAGGGAAATAAAAAATTAATAATTATAAATAAAACTACATTTCCAAGCAAAATTTCAGTTCTCATTTTAGAAAAAAATAAACAGTAACAGAAAATACAAAATAGAAAACGAAAACAGAAAAACGGGAGCGCGTTGTCAAACGGGGCCTTTGTGTTCACTGGTGGAAATCTGATCTCTTGAAAAAATTAGAAGCAAAAAAATGATAGTTTGTTCCTGTGTAAAATCAGAATATTGAGTTATGGCTTATAGAGCTTGTGAATTGGTATGGATGAAGCATATTCTAGGAGAACTTGGCATCTTACATGAATCTCCTATGGCATTGATAGCTGATAATCAGATAGCCTTATATATTGCGTCCAATCTTATGTTCCATGAAAGGACAAAACACATTGAGGTAGAGATTCCCTCCCCCCCCCCTCTCTGCGTGCGAAATATACTCTTCCAAAATATAATAAAGACAACTCGTAAAATTTGAAGACCAGCTTGCAAATCTTTTTACTAAAGCTCTAAGGGGGTACAAGGGTGCAATACATTTGTAACAAGTTTAGAAATATATATCTTCAACTTGGGGGAGATTGTTAGAAGTAAAGTTAGATTAGAATTAGGGTTATTATGTTGTTGTATATATATTTGGAGTTCTTATGTGTTCCTTTCTGATTGCCTATTGTTCTAATATTTTAAATAGAGCCGTAGGCCTTTAGTTGTGGGTGTCCGGAATTCCTCAATTCTATTTATCTCA
>QLOD02000030.1:14750664-14761856 GCA_003260245.2 Sideroxylon spinosum | reverse complement strand
TCAAAAAGTGAGCTTGTGAACATAGAATATTTTTGCTAAAAGTCCATGTTTATGTAATTTCCCCAATTTTCAATCCCTCCCCCCCTAAAAAAAAAAGAACACCCCCAGCCATGGGTGTATATGACTCAATTAGGATGAAAATGAGCTTTAGAGTTGAGTTTGGGATGCACTTTGGATGGACCTTATCGGCGTTTGTTGGTGCTTTGGACAATAGAGAACAAGATAAATTTTGGCATGTATGCTTTCTTACTTATATTTATTTTTTTGACATTTTTGTATAAGCTTTCCCTAATATTTCTCCAATTAAAAAGAAGGCAAGTTTCTGTGTATTTTCAGTCAAGATGAGACATTTTGGATTGACAATAGTGATTTCTGTTTTTGTCATGGTGAGACTTTTTTTTCTTGGAGCATCACATAATATTTCTCTCTCTTTCTCTCTCTGTGGGCTTTTCTTGCCCCTATAATTTTTTTGTATGTTTTATTAGACAATTTTGAGTTAAATGGCTTCATCTCTTCCTATTATTGGTAGTTTCTTAATACTAACTAAACCAAACCAAACTAAACCTTTTTCCACTAGGTGGGGTCGGCTATATAGATTTGACAACGTCAATCAAATCTGTTTAGGGTTATGTCATTCGTTAGATCTATAGAGACAATGTCATGTCTAATAGTTTCTTTTCAACTTCTCTTACATACAGCAAGTCAGGTTCTCTCTCTCTATAAATAGGAAAAAGTTAGGCAAGACACGAGTTCATCTTCTTCTTCTCTTCCACTTCTCTCTTTCTCTCTATTCGATTCTCTCTTTACATACGAGTATTATTCATTAGACCTAGGACTAACTTAAGCATTGGAGAGTCTTTTGTCGGGGACTATCTTCAATCGTTTTATTTATCTGTTTTTTTCATGTAGGACACTGAACATTATTAGTACTACTATCTACCGTCTATATCCAGTCATATCAACATACAGAAGGTCAAGTTCTTTCTTTGTACGAATTGTAAAAAGTCAGTCAAGGTACGAGTTCTTCGTCGTCTTCTTCTTTTCCTCTTCTCTCTCTCTCTCTCTCTCTCTCTTTCTGGCTCCCTCTACATACGAATATTATTCATGAGACATGCGACCAACTTAAAGATCGGAGAGTTCTAGGTCGGGGACTTTCTCCGACCGCGTTATTTCACTTCTGTTTTTCACGTAGGTCGTCGAACATTATTAATGCTACTGTCTTCCATCAATATCCAGTCATATCGACATACAGCACGTCAGGTTCTTTACGTCAGGTTCTTTTTCTCTATAAATGGTGAAACTTTTGTCAAGGTACAGTCTCTTCATCTTCTTCTCTTTCACTTCTCTCTCTCTCTCTCTTTCTATCCGACTCGCTCTCTCTATACAAGTTTTATTCAGGGGACCTACGACTAACGAAAGCATCGGGGAGCCCTTCCGCGGGGACTTTCTCTGACCACTTTATTTTCTCTATTTTTGTTACATGCAGGTTATTGAACGTTATTAATGCTACTATCTACCGTCAGTGTCAAGTCATATCAACAGACAGCACATCAGGTTTTCTTTCTCTATAAATAGTAAGAAGTTAGTCAAGGTACGGGTTCATCTTCCTCTTCTCTTCCTCTTCTCTCTCTCTTTCTCTATCCGATTCTCACTTTAAATATGATTATTATTCGTTAGACATGTGACTAACTTAAGCATCGGAGTGTTCTTGGTTGGGGATTATCTCCGATCATTTTATTTCACTATTTCTTTTCATGCAGTCATATCAACATCCAGCATGTCAGGTTCTTTTTCTGCATAGATTATGAAAAATTAGTAAAGGTACGGGTTCTTTGTCTTCGTCTTCTTTTCCTCTCTTGTCTCGCTTTATCTATCCCGCTCTCTCACTACATACAACTGTTATTCATGAGACCTGCGACTAACTTAAGCATCGGAGAGTCCTTGGTCGGGGACTATCTTCGACCGCTTTACTTCACTGTTTTTTTTAAATACAGGTTACCGAACGTTATTAATGCTCCTATCTACGGTCTAGTCATGTCAACATACAACACGTCAGGTTCTTTCTCTGTGTAAATAGTAAAAAGTTAGTCAATGTACGGGTTTGCCTTCTTCTTCTCTTCCTATTATCTCTCTATTCGACTCTCTCTTTACATACGAGTATTAGTTATGAAACCTGTGACTAACTTAAGCGTTGGAGAGTCCTAAATCTACGACCACTTTATTTCACTGTTTTTTTCATGTTGGTCACCAGCATTATTACTGTTACTAGCTATCGTCAATATCCAGTCATATCAACATACATCATGTCAGGTTCTTTCGCTCTAGAAAAAGTAAAAAGTTAGTCAAGTCACAGGTTCGTCCTCTTCTTCTCTTCCACTTTTCTCTCTCTCTCTCTCTCTCTCTCTCTATCCGATTCTCTATTTACATATGAGTATTGCTCACTAGACCTGGGACTAACTTAATCATTGGAGACTTACGACTAATTTAAGCATTGGAGAGTTCATGGTCGGTGACTATCTCCGACCACGTCATTTCATTTCTTTTTTTCATGTAGGTCACCGAACAATATTACTGCTACTCTCCTCTATCGATATCTAGTCATATCAACATACAGCACGACAGAATCTTTCTCTTTATAAATGGTGAGAATTTTGTTAATGTACAGGCTCTTCTTATTCTCTTCCACTTCTCTCTCTCTCTCTCTCCCCCTGTCTCTATCCGACTCGCTCTCTAGAAACGAGTTTTATTCAGGAGACTTGCGACTAATATAAGCGTTGGAGAGCCCTTAGACAGGGACTATGTCCGATCGCATTATTTCACTATTTTTTTTACATGTAGATTATCGAACATTATTAATACTGCTACTACCATCAAAGTCAAGTCATATCAACATACAACACATCAGGTTTTCATTCTCTATAAATAGTAAGAAGTTAGTCAAGGTACGGGTTCGTCTTCTTCTTCTCTCTCTCCCCCTCTATTCGATTCTCTCTTTACATACGAGTGGTATTCATTAGACCTATGACTAACTTAAGCGTCATAGTGTCCTTGGTCAGGGACTATTTCTGACCGCTTTATTTTACTATTTTTTTTCATGCAGGTTTCTGAACGTTATTACTGTTATTGTCTATTGTCTATATCCAGTCATATCAACATATAAATGTCAGATTCTTTCTCTTCATAGATAGTGAAAAGTTAGACAAGGTACGGGTTCTTTGTCTCTGCTTATTTTCCTCTTCCCTCTCTCTCCCCCCCGAAACTCTTACTGCATACGAGTACAATTCGTGAGACCTGCGACTAACTTAAGCATTGGAGAGTCCTTGGTCGATAACTATCTCCGACTTTATTTCTCTATTTTTTTTCATGTAGCTAACCGAACATTATAACTGCTACTATGTACCGTCTATATCCAGTCATGTGAACATACAGCACCTCAGGTTCGTACTCTGTATAAATAGTAAAGTTATTTAAGGTACGGGTTCTTCGTCTTCTTCTTCTTTCCCCCCTCCCTCACTCTTTATGCGACCCTTTCTCCACATACGAGTGTTATTCAGGAGACCAGCGACTAACTTAAGCATCGGAGAGTCCTTGGTCGGAAACTCTCTCCGACCGCTTTACTTCACCGTTTTTGTTACATGCAGGTTACCGAACGTTATTAATGTTACTATCTACCGTCTAGTCATGTCAATATACAGTACGTCAGGTTCTTTCTCTCTATAAATAGTAAAGAGTTAGTTAAGGTACGGGTTCATCTTCTTCTTTTTCTACTCTCTCTCTCTCTCTCTCTCTCTCTCCGACTCTGTCTTTACATACGAGTATTATTCATATGACCTGCGACTAACTTAAGCGTCGGAGAGTCCTTGGTCGGAGACTATCTCCAACCGCTTTATTTCACTGTTCTTTTCTTGTAGGTCTTCGAACACTATTACTGTATCTACCGTTAATATGCAGTCATATCATCATACAGCACTTTAGATTCTTTCACTCTGTAAATAGTACAAAGCTTGCCAAGGAATGGGTTCGTCCTCTTCTTCTCTTCCACTTCTTTTTCTCTCTCTCTCTCTCTCTCTCTCTTTATTCGATTCCCTTTTTACATATGAGTGTTATTCATTAGACTTGGGACTAACTTAAGCATTGGAGAGTCTTTGGTCGGGGACTATTTTCGATCGTTTTATTTCTCTGTTTTTTGTCATGGAGGACACCGAACATTATTAGTGCTACTATTTACTATCTATATCTAGTTATATCCAGTTGTATAAATTGTAAAAAGTTAGCCAAGATATGGGTACTTCGTCGTCTTCTTCTTTTCCTCTTCTCTCTCTCTTTCTTTCTCTCTCTACATAGGAATATTATTCATGAGACATGCGACTGACGTAAAGATCAGAGAGTTCGTGGTCAATGACAATCCCCGACCGTGTTATTTCACTTCTTTTTTCATGTTGGTCACCGAACATTATTACTTCTACTATCTACTGTCTATATCCAATCATATTAACATATTGCATGTCAGGTTCTTTCTCTATATAAATGGTGAAAAGTTAGTTAAGGTATGGGTTGTTCGTCTTTTTCTTCTTTTCCTCTTCTTTCTCTCTCTCTCTCAATCCAAAACTATCTCTACATATGAGTACTATTCGTGAGACCTGCGACTAACTTAAGCATTGGAGAGTGCTTGGTTGGAGGCTATCTCCGACCGTTTTATTTCACAATTTTTTTTTTTCATGTATGTAACTGAGCGTTATTACATCTACTATTTACCATCTATATCCAGTCATGTCAACATACAGCACGTCAGGTTCTTCCTCTGTATAAATAGTAAAAGGTTATTTAAGGTACATGTTCGTCTTCTTTGTCTTCTTCTTCTTTTCCCTTCTCTCTCTCTCTTTTCATCCGACCCTCCCTCCATACACGAGTGTTGTTCATGAGACCTGCGAATAATTTAAGCATAAGAGAGTCTTTGGTCGGGGACTATCTTCGATCGCTTTATTTCCCTTTTTTTTGTTACATGTAGGTTATCGAACGTTATTAATGCTATTATCTACCGTCTAGTCACGTTAACGATAGCACGTCAGCTTCTTTCTCCTTACAAATGGTGAAAGGTTTGTCAAGGTACAGGCTCTTCTTCTTCTACTTCTCTTCCACTACTCTCTCTCTAGATACGAGTTTTATTCAGAAGGCCTGCGACTAGCATAAGCATTGGAGGGCCCTTCATCGGGGACTATGTCCGACCGCTTTATTTCACTATTTATTTTACATGCAGGGTATCGAACGTTATTAATGCTACTATCTACCATCTAGTCATGTGAACATATAGCACGTCAGGTATTTTCTCACTATAAACAGAAAAAAGTTAGTCAAGGTATAGGTTCATCTTCCTCTTCTCTTCCTATCCTCTGTCTCTCTTTATCCGACTCTCTCTTTACATACGAGTATTATTCATGAGACCTGTGACTAGCTTAAGCATCGGAGAGTCCTTGGTCATGGACTATCTCCGATCGCTTTATTTCACTAATTTTGTTACAAGCAGGTTATCGAATATTATTAATGCTACTATCTACCGTCAATGTCAAGTCATATCAACATATAGCAAATCAGGGCCTCTTTCCTAATAAATAGTTAAAAGTTAGTCATGGTAAGAAGTTAGTTAAGGTACGGGTTCGTCTTCATTTTCTCTTCCCCTTCCCTCTCTATCCGATTCTCTCTTTATATATGCGTATTATTCATTAGACCTGTGACTAACTTAAGCGTCGGAGTGTATTTGGTCGGAACTATCTTCGACCACTTTATTTCATAATTTTTTTTTTCATGCAGGTAACCAAAACATTAATAATACTACTATCTACTGTCTATATCCAGTCATATCAACATGCAGAACGTCAGGTTCTTTCTCTGCATAAATAGTGAAAATTTGATCAAGGTACGGATTCTTTGTCTTCTACTTCTTTCCCTCTCTCTCTCTCTCTCTCTGTATCCCACCCTCTCTTTACATACAAGTACTATTCATGAGACCTGCGAATAACTTAAGTATTGGAGAGTCCTTGGTCGGTGACTATCTTTGACAGCTTTATTTCACTATTTTTTTTTTCATGTAGGTAATCAAAAATTATTACTGTTACTATCTACCGTCTATATCCAGTCATGCCAACATAATGTTCGTCAGGTTCTTTCTCTATATAACTAGTAGAAAGTTATTTAAGGTACAGTTTTTTCGTCTTCTTCTTCTTTTCGTCTTCTTTTTCTCTCGTTATCCGACCCTCTCTTCGCATACGAGTGTTATTCGTTAGACCTGCGACTAACTTAAGCATCGAAGAATCCTTTGGTCGGGGACTTTCTCCGATCACTTTATTTCACAATTTTTGTTGCAAGTAGGTTTGCGAACGTTATTAAAGCTACTATCTACCGTTTAGTCATATCAACATACAGCAGCACGTCAGGTTCTCTTTATCTATGAATAGTAAGAAGTTAGTCAAGGGACGGGTTCATCTTCTTCTTCTTCTCTTCCTCTTCTCTCTCTCTCTCTCTATTCGAATCTCTCTTTACATACGAGCATTATCCATTAGACCTATGACTAACTTAAGCGTCGAAGTGTCCTTGGTCGGGGACTATATCCGACTACTTTATTTCATTTTTTTTTTCATGCAGGCAACCAAACATTATTACTACTACTATCTACTGTCTATATCCCGTCATATCAACATACAGCATGTCAAGTTCTCTCTCTTTATAAATAGTTAAAAGTTAGTCATGATACGGGTTCTTTGCCTTCTTCTTCTTTTCCTCTTCTCCCTCCCTCTCTCTCTCTCTCTCTCTATTCGACCCTCTCTTTACACACGAGTATTATTTATCAGAACGGGGACTAACTTAAGCATTGGAGAGTCCTTGGTCGGGGACTATCTCCAACAGATTTATTTCACTATTTTTTTCCATATAGGTAACCGAAAATTATTACTGCTACTATCTATCGTCTATATCCAGTCATGCCAACATAATGCTCGTCAGGTAATTTCTCTATATAACTAGTAAAGAGTTATTTAAGGTACGGTTTTTTTCATCTTCTTTTTTCCTCTTCTCTCTCTCTCTCTTTATCCGATCCTCTCTCAGCATACAAGTGTTATTCACGAGACCTGAGACTAACTTAAGCATCGGAGAGTCCTTGGTCGGGGACTTTCTCCAACCGTTTTATTTCACAGTTTTTGTTGCATGTAGGTTTGCGAACGTTACTAAAGCTACTATCTACTCTCTAGTCATGTCAAAATACAGCACGTCAGGTTCTCTTTCTCTATGAATACTAAGAAGTTAGTTAAGGTATGGGTTTATTTTCTTCTTCTTCTCTCTCTCTTCTCTCTCTCTATTCGATTCTCTTTTTACGTACGGGTATTATTCATTAAGCTTGTGACTAACTTAAGCGTCGGAGTGTCCTTGGTCGGGGACTATCTCCAATCACTTTATTTCACTTTTTTTTTTTCATGCAGGTAACCAAACATTATTACTGCAACTATCTACTGTCTATATTCAGTGATATCAACATACCGCATTTCAGTTTCTCTCTCTTTATAAATAGTTAAATGTTAGTCATGCTACGGGTTCTTTGCCTTCTTCTTTTCGTCTTCTCCCCCCCTCTCTCTCTCTCTCTCTCTCTCTCTATCCGACGCTCTCTTTGAATACGAGTATTATTCATCAGACTGGGGACAAACTTAAGCATTGGAGAGTCTTTGGTCAGGGACTATCTCCGACAGCTTTATTTCATAATTTTTTTTCATGTAGGCAACCGAAAATTATTTTTGCTACTATCTACTGTCTATATCCAGCCATGCTAACATAATGCGCGTTAGGTAATTTTTCTATATAACTAGTAAAGAGTTATTTAAGGTACGGTTTTTTTCATCATATTCATCTTTTCCTCTTCTCTCTCTCTCTCTCTTTATCCGACCATCTCTCCGCATGTGATGGTTATTCATGAGACGTGTGACCAACTTAAGCGTCGGAGAGTCCTTGGTCGGGGACTTTCTCCAACCGCTTTATTTCACTGTCGTTGTTGTATGTAGGTTTGCGAACGTTACTAAAACTACTATCTACCGCCTAGTCATGTCAACATACAGCACGTCAGGTTCTTTTTCTCTATGAATAGTATGAAGTTAGTCAAGGTACGGGTTCATCTTCTTCTTCATCTCTTCCTCTTCTCTCTTTCTCTCTCTCTCTCTCTCTCTTTCTATTCGATTCTCTCTTTACATACGAGTATTATTCATTAGACCTGTGACTAACTTAAGCATCGGAGTGTCTTTGGTCGGGGACCATCTCCGACCATTTTCTTTCACCTTTTTTTTTTCATGTAGGCAACCGAAAATTATTACTGTTATTATCTACCGTCTATATCCAGTCATGCCAACATAATGCTCATCAGGTAATTTCTCTATATAACTAGTAAAGAGTTCTTTAAGGTATGGTTTTTTTCATCATCTTCATCTTTTCCTCTTCCCTCTCTCTTTTTATCCGACCCTCTCTCCGCGTACAAGTGTTATTCATGAGACCTGCGACCAAGTTTAGCATCGGAGAGCCCTTTGTCGGGGACTTTCTTTAACCGCTTTCTTTCACTGTTTCTGTTGCATGTAGGTTTGCGAACGTCATTAAAGCTACTATCTACAGTCCAGTCATGTCAACATACAGCACGTCAGGTTCTCTTTCTCTATGAATAGTTAGAAGTTAGTTATGGTACGGGTTCATCTTCTTCTTCTTCTTCTTCTCTTCCTCTTCTCTCTCTCTCTACTCGATTCTCTCTTTACATACGAGTATTATTCATTAGACCTGCGACTAACTTAAGCGTCGGAGTGTCCTTGGTCAGGGACTATCTCCGACCACTTTATTTCACTTTTTTTTTCATGTAGGCAACCGAAAATTATTACTGCTACAATCTAACGTTTATATCCAGTCATGCCAACATAATGCTCGTCAGGTTATTTCTCAATATCACTAGTGAAGAGTTCTTTAAGGTATGGTTTTTTTCATCTTCTTCTTCTTTTCCTCCTCCTTTTCTCTTTATCCGACCCTCTCTCTGCATACGAATATTATTCATGAGACATGTGACTAACTTAAGCGTCGGAGAGTCCTTGGTCGGGGACTTTTTTCAACCGTTTTATTTCACTGTTTTTGTTGCATTTAAGTTTGCGAACGTTATTAAAGCTACTATCTACCGTCTAGTCATGTCAACATACAGTACATCAGGTTCTCTTTCTCTATGAAATGTAAGAAGTTAGTCAAGGTACGGGTTCATCTTCTTCTTATTCTCTTCCTCTTCTCTCTCTGTCTCTCTGTATTCGATTCTCTCTTTACATACGAGTATTATTCATTGGACCTGCGACTACCTTAAGCGTCGGAGTGTCCTTGGTCGGGGACTATCTCCGACCACTTTCTTTCACTTTTTTTTTCATGTAGGCAACCGAAAATTATTTCTGCTACTATCTACTGTCTGTATCCAGTCATGCCAACATAATACTCATCAGGTAATTTCTCAATATAACTAGTAAAGAGTTCTTTAAGGTATGGTTTTTTTCATCCTCTTCTTCTTTTCCTCTTCTCTCTCTCTCTTTATCCGACCCTCTCTCCGCATACGAGTGTTATTCATGGGACATGTGACTAACTTAAGTATCGGAGAATCCTTGATCGGGCACTTTCTCCGACCGCTTTATTTCATTGTTTTTGTTGCATGTAGGTTTGCGAACGTTATTAAACATACTATCTACCGTCTAGTGATGTTAACATACAGCACGTCAGGTTCTCTTTCTCTATGAATAGTAAGAAGTTAGTCAAGGTACGGGTTCATCTTCTTCTTTTTCTCTTCCTCTTCTTTCTCTCTCTCTCTTTACGATTCTCTCTTTACATACGAGTATTATTCATTAGACGTGCTACTAACTTAAGCGTTGGAGTGTCCTTGGTCGGAGACTATCTCCGGCCACTTTCTTTCACTCTTTTTTTTCATATAGGTAACTGAAAATTATTATTGCTACTATCTACCGTCTATATCCAGTCATGCCAACATAATGCTCGTCAGGTAATTTCTCTATATAACTTGTAAAGAGTTCTTTAAGGTATGGTTTTTTTCATCATCTTCTTCTTTTCCTCTTCGCTCTCTCTCTTTATCCGTCCCTCTCTCCGCATACGAGAGTTTATCATGAGACCTGTGACTAACTTAAGCATCAGAGAGTCCTTGGTCGGGGACTTTCTCCAACTGCTTGATTTTACTATTTTTATTGCATGTACGTTTGCGAACATTATTAAAGCTACTATCTACCGTCTAGTCATGTCAACATACAGCACGTAAGGTTCTCTTTCTATATGAATAGTAAGAAGTTAGTCAAGGTACGGGTTCATCTTCTTCTTCCTCTCTTCCTCTTCTCTCTCTATCTCTCTCTTTTCGATTCTCTCTTTAGATACGAGTACGATTTATTTGATCTGCGACTAACTTAAGTGTCGGAATGTCCTTGGTCGGGGACTATCTCCGACTACTTTCTTTCACTTTTTTTTTCATGTAGGTAACTGAAAATTATTACTGCTACTATCTGCCGCCTATATCCAGTCATGCCAACATAATGCTCGTCAGGTAATTTCTCTATATAACTTGTAAAGAGTTCTTTAAGGTATGGTTTTTTTCATCATCTTCTTCTTTTCCTCTTCTCGCTCTCTCTCTATCTGACCCTCTCTCGCATACGACTTTTATTCATGAGAACTGCGACTAACTTAAGCATCGGAGAGTCCATGGTCGAGGACTTTCTTTAACCGCGTTCTTTCATTGTTTTTGTTACATGTAGGTTTACGAACGTTATTAAACCTACTGTCTACCGTCTAGTCATGTCAACATACGGCACGTCAGGTTCTCTTTCTCTATGAACAGGAAGAAGTTAGTCAAGGTACGGGTTCATCTTCTTCTTCTTCTCTTCCTCTTCTCTTTCTGTCTCTCTCGATTCGATTCTCTCTTTACATACGAGTACTATTCATTGGACCTGCGACTAACTTAAGTATCGGAGTATCCTTGGTCGGGGACTATCTCCGACCACTTTCTTTCCCTTTTTTTTTTTCATGTAGGTAACCGAAAATTGTTACTGCTACTATCTACTATCTATATCCAGTCACGCCAACATAAAGCTCGTCAGGTAATTTCTCTATATAACTAGTAAAGAGTTATTTAAGGTATGGTTTTTTTC
>QLOD02000030.1:14712748-14733402 GCA_003260245.2 Sideroxylon spinosum | reverse complement strand
CCTTCATCTTATGGTTAGCAATAAGAGGTAAATTAAACACCAAAGATAGAATGCTTACTTGGGGCATGAATATTGATTCTACTTGTGTTCTATGTGGAGATGCTTGGGAAACACTTGATCATTTACTCTTCCAATGTCCATTCTCGGTTGGACATAGAGAAGTCACCTTGCTCAAATGCAACATCACAAAGAACCGACAACCGTGGAAAGAAGAAATCTCATGGGCAATCAACAAGTTTAGTGGTAAGAACTTTGGCAACACAATCGGCAAAATAGCATGGGCAGCAACCATCTACCATATTTGGCAAGAAAGAAATGCAAGGATCTTCAAATTGCTATCCTCTTCTACCTCCGTCACTGCCAAGGACATCACACATGTAGTCCATGTCAAGGCTTCCCAAATCCCTCTCATTGACAGCAAAAGCGTGAATGTTAATCTATATAATAGATGGAAGATTCCACTTTGTAGTTAGCACCATGTAATTAACAATTTTGTCATACAGGGTATGCCCCTAAGATGATGTACATACTTTCCCATTAATCCAAAATACTCTTAATTACCTTAAAAAAAAAAAGTCAAGGGGATCATACACTTTTTATTAAACACTTAGAAACAGGAGGAGTCACAACCTTGTTGGTATATGTTGATGACATAATCATAATAGGAAATGAAGAAAAAAGAAAGAAGTAGTTAAGAAATGTTTGATTAAGGAGGTGGAGATAAAAGAGTTAGGGAGATTAAAGGACTTTTTGAGAATTAAAGTAGCTCACTTATAGCAAAGAATCTTTATTTCCCAACAGAAGTATGTTACATATCTTCTAAGGAAGAAAGGAAAATTGGCTCGTGAACCTACATCAACTCTGTAAAGATAACTGAATTGAATTGAGTTGAAAGACTAAATTGTGTAAGAACCCGACTTCTTAGGAAACTATACATATTAGGAAATTAGGAAACTAACAAACCTTCAAATCTCTTGAGGATTGGCATGCATTTTGGCAGTAATCAGTGCAATGGAAGCAACAAAATAATACTTATTAATACTAGTTACATTAGGCATAGGAATGGAAGTAGAATGAATGGAATAAAGCATTGTTGTTGCCCTCACCTTTCGCAGAAGTGCATGAGAATAGGTGAAGGTCACTTTCAACATCCAATCTTCCATATGGGCTATTAAGACTTTTTTGCTTAGCAATTCTCAAAATTATTCAGATTCTGTAACTTCTTTTTGTCTTCTAGATTGCAGATTCAACTGCAAGGACAATGTAAAACAAGTGGACAATGAGTTAGCCAGGCCAGACAAAGATGGTGACTTTAGATAGGATAGACTTGGATACTTGATCACTTTGAGCTGGACTTACTGCGGTTGATTTTGTGTTGGCAGATTTTTTTTGTCCTAGTAGACGGGATAGTACTATTGTTTAACTTTGGACTAAAGCTTGCACTTCATCTGAACTGGAGAAGCAGAACCAGCTAAAGAAGCAAGCTCATTTGATAGTGTCTTCAGAGAAGTGAAATTAGTGGGCTTTCCACGAAATCTTATTAAGTGGGAAACATTCATGAAATTTGTATTTAGTTTCGCTAAGTTGGACCTCGTAGAACCAAAAGACTTGTGACCTATAGTTGAGAGACCATTAGGAAAAGCTTCTTGTCATCCTCCATCAGATGTTTCATCTTATGCCATCTCGTCATTTTGGTTCAATGCCATTTGATCTGCTATAATAAAATCAAAATTCTTATTATTAGATTTTGTAAGCTAAGATTCAGATTTGTTCTCCATTCCAGATTTGTTCTCCTTATCACTAGAGTTATCTGCAACAAGATGACTCGGTGATAATATTTCATCCGTATTCATCTGTGAATGTTTCCCAGGTCTGGCCCGGTTTACCTTTTAACCTGTAAGATTAATGTATAAGAAATTTGATTAGAAAGGAAAAGAGGTGGGAGCAGATATAAACACCAAAACTAGAAATCATTCGGGAGTTTATGACCATTGCACGAGCATGCTTTTATATCTGCTTCTGAGGCTATATAATCCAGTAGGTCTAATACACTAATCTTAAAAGTTCAAAAGAAAAAATTAATTTATTAGAACAAAAGAAAAATCAATATTTTTTCACGTCATTTGCACGTGGCTTTTCATGTTCGCTATAGTTAAGAAAATTCAATCAGTCATGAACACATGTTGTGTCAGCTTATGACATTAGCTTTGTTCTATCATGGCAAACATTTAATGGACTGACCACATAGAAAAATACCTTATCCCTCTAAACTATTTTGTTATTGTATTCTCATATGAAAGAAAAATGTAGAATTAGCGCAATTTGAAGAGTATTTTCTTTCAACAAAATCAAATTAAAGTTGATTATGATTTAAAATTGCACTAGCAAGTGAACATGATACCCCACTCTAAGCAAGTGGACTTACCAAATAAATGACCAGAGTTAAGAGAAACCATAGCCAAAAGTGAGAGGAGATATATGATTTTTATAAATAAACATACTTATTAAGAGAGAAGGAGACATACCTTCTTGATGATAAAAAGGTGTCAGTCCAACGAGTAATAAAAACTCATTATTTTCAAGAAAGCTTGATGCCTTATTTAGAAATGGTTCTATTGTATGTGCTTGAGGACCCTTTTATGCATAGAGAGTCACAAATTGGATTCACAAAATTTGAAAAAAACTTGCAGTGAATAAGTTGGTAACTAACATAATATTTTCTAATTGGGATTTTCACTTATCTATAGGATATATAACTTACACAGGTTTCTACAATGCAAAGGACATTTCAAAGTCTTAGACATTTAGACAACAGGCAAACATGTTGCAATAATCTAACTTTTCAAGTAACTCTTTAAATGATAAAATATAACAGATATACCAAGAAAAGCAACTATTGGCTAAAGACCATCATTTTACCCATTTCACCTTCAACAAACATTAATACATCAACTCAAAAAGAATGAGATTTCAAAACGTTTCTGCGTCAACAAAGGTTGGAGGATATTAAAGGTAAATGACAAATATACAACATGCCATTTAACTAAGCTAACAAGACTAGTTATAAATTAAATTGATTTTAATAGGTTGACACCCAAAATTTACAAAGTTATAATGATATGTTATTAGCTTCCATATAAACAAACACTGGCAATGACAAGAAAAGTTTGAGTAGTCGCATCTTAGACATTTAGACAACAGGCAGCCATGTTGCAATTATCTAACTTTTCAAGTAACTCTTGAAATGATAAAATATAATAGATATACCAGGAAAAGAAACTATTGGCTAAAGACCATCATTTTACCCATTTCACCTTCAACAAACATTAGTATATCAACTCAAAAAGAATGAGATTTCAAAACGTTTCCGCATCAACAAAGGTTGGAGGTTATTAAAGGTAAATGACAAATATACAACATGCCATTTAACTAAGCTAACAAGATTAGTCATAAATTAAATTGATTTTAATAGGTTGACACCCAAAATTTACAAAGCTAGAATGATATGTTATTAGCTTCCATATAAACAAACTTTGGCAATGACAAGAAAAGTTTGAGTAGTCGCATCTTGTAAAACTCACATGCCCCTCATAACCAGTTGGTTTTAGTATCACATCTACAAAGACGGAAAAAAATAGTTGAAATTAAGTATTAATATAAACTGTGCTTTCCATGTAAGAGAAAAAAAAACAGCTTTCATCCGTAAAAGTTAATTATCCTTAGAAAGAGAAGAAAGTGGTGAGGCAAAGAGCCTTAAAAAGTTCTCTTTGGCTAAAATAATTTCCCACTCAGGTATTTTCAGAAGTGCATGCAAAAAAATATACATAGAGATGTGTTTGCATACATATATATGTATTTGTGTGTGCGCATGCACTTGAGCATGAAAGATTAAAATAGTTGACCAAGGCCAGTGAACATCAGTTAGAAAGACAAACCAAACTTTTGTGAACAAATGTTATATTAAAGCAATCACTGTGCTACCTGAAATTCTTAGTTCACCAATACAACCTTCAAAAGATGGGAGCAAAGCCATCGCTGTTGCTTTGTCTAGGCAACTATTTCTTTGGTCAACATAATAAAAGTGCTGAGTAATCAGCTAATATATTCAAAAGTAATAATATTTTTTTAAATTTCAATCAAATCAAACAGACATACTGTAAATGTGCTTCCCATTACTCCTAATGCCAGTCATTTATCAGTTTATATTCTTCTACACCTCGTTTTAAAAAACAAATTTATTGCATTGCCATGCCACGCTAACGTGACTCGTATAACATTTTTCACACTATCTCGACGTTAAAATCTACAAAAACATTAATTGCATACTAAGAATAGTTCTTTTCTTTTTCTAATCACTTGTCTTATAATTTGACTCATTGATGTATGCTCTTTGATTGAATACACCATGCTATTTCAAACATTTTTCTTTTTCTCTGATTACTAGAGCAATCATATCCAAGTTCATCAACATCCTTTTTCTTAAATGGTTAATAGGGAGAGAACTCAAGTTGAATTATTAGAACTTTACATAATTTCATATCACTAGCTATTTTGAAGTCGTCCATAGGAATAATGAAACAAACCCAGGAATATAGGGAAAGTGAAAAAAAATTAACTCAAATACAAAGATTTTGATTCAACTCAAGTTTCAGAGTAGGAAAAAGCCCATGAAATTATTTTACAAGATTATGTTAATGAAAACAAATTTTTGCCAAGGTAGATTTTACAGAATTCAAATATAAGAAGCTATAGGAAGCCATTTCTTAGTTCTGGCTTAGTCGTGTAATCACTCTTTGTGGAACAAAAAGAAATGTGTATTTCTAAATCCCACATGCTCAGTAGCTTAGGTTTGACATCAGCTTAATTATCTTTAAACAAATCTCATATCATAATGCCATCAGGTTACCTAATGCCTTGCTCCAACTTTTCAATCTGACGATGTAGTCCTGATAAAATTAATCTTAAGGCATTTTGGGAATGCAAGGATACAGCATTAAGACGATTGTTAACATCACCAAGGTCTGTTATGGGTCTTAGAAACTAGCTCCTAGTGCAATGCAAACCATCATCCAGGTCCATGGGTTAAGATGGTTAGACGTAGTAGAATAATTAAGTTCTTTATTTGAATTTATCTTAAGAGACGTTTGCCCATTGGTGTTACACACTGGAAATTGGACACCTAATTTAGTCCAGATTTATAAGAAACTGTGAATTTTGGCATACCTTATTCATCCTCTCAAATATAGAGAACCTGCAATTCAAGAATGTCAGTCAAAAGTTATACCCAACAAAAAATGTTATTTCAAAAAAACAAATATCAAGAATATCAGCATTTACCTAACCTTCTTTTCTCTTCCAATGCCCATATAGCTTGGATGTTTGTCCATTTGAAATATTTACAATGCCTCATGAGCTGCTTTATCAACTTTCAAAAACTTGTTTCTAGATTTGTTATAAAGTCTTAAATGTATTAAATGCTTATTTTCAAGAAAAAATGTAATATAAGATATGCAAATTTAGTGAAAGACAAGAAGTCAGAAGATACAGTGAAATCTCTATGACAAATTTAATTGTTATTGATGCATTCCCACATTCCTTTTATTTAATGGTATCTATAATTCTTTTATTATCCAAAATGGCGAGAAGTCCCTCTCTCACACGAAGTTGGACATCACTTCTGATGTCCATCATAGAACTCAACTGCAATTGATGGTAAAGCAAAAGATACTATAAATAGGTATCAATGTGATTGCACGTATACTACTTTAAGAGTTTAAAGTCTTGTCAAATTTAGAACTTAAACACATATATAAAGGAAAAAAAACAAGTAAAAGATAGAAACGATGAAAAAATTCAAGAGTATAATGACATTGCATTAGCTAGTAAATAATAAAACTAATGAAGAAAAGTTGAAGACCACAATAAATAAATAAATAAAAACTCTTTTTTTAAACAAAAAGACATCCCATGATAGCAAACCCTCAACCATGAGATAGAGACCCAAGAACTCACATTTGACGTAAAACATTTAATTTTCAAATGTGATACATGAAACACACATGATCATTTTTATAACAACCACAAAAAATCATGATACTTCCATCATCCAATTTACCATGAAGCCCTAGACTAATTCAAGAATGACATTAAATAAGAATATTGACAAAGATTATTTTTTAACTATACAGTTAATTCAAATAAACTAAAACTGCATGGAATTTCCAAAATATTACTAGTCACTTCAGCTTCAATAATATGTTAAACATTTTGTTTGAAATGGACAATAAGGAACACATCTCCTAGGAACTTCCAAACCTCAATAAGGATAGTCATCTAGCTTGGATAAAAATAATATTCATGCACAAGTAGAATTACCAAACACATCCATTCATCCTCTAATATCTTGGACAAATCAAAACTGGTATTAAGTGCTTTTCAGTGGCCCACTCTCATGTCCAAAGTTAACAAAGGCTTCATATTATAGATAAAAGTGTGTTCCTAGTTACTTAGAAGTTTCAATTTCCTTGAACCTCCAAAATAGGTCAATTACATGGATATGTACTCTATATTAGGAACTCACTTTTTAGTTCAGTTATCTATGCTTAATATTAGGAACGTACTTTTTATTTTCGGTCTTAATATTGGTTACTCTTAGATTAAGGGAGATTCATCTTTGGATATTCATTGTTATTTTACTCTTAGTAGTTAAATGAGACTAATTAAGTGACAAAAAGATATGGTTTGACAAAAAAAAAAAATAAACCTTATCTTGCATATATACATAGTCAAACAAGGCTTTGTTGAGTTAAATTTACATGCACATATGCATCTGGTTGCTCATGCACACTCAGAGCACAGTTAAAAAGGATAATATTTGTTCTATCCTCATAATCTGGACATGTAGAAAAATTAGTATGGATATGACAGTTCTAGCAAACAAGTGAATCATGATTTGAGCATGAATTTACAAACTTGAAAGCCCAATATTGAGATGGAATACATCACAACACAAAATTCATATACATGAGTTTTTAACTTACAAAAACAATTTTCTCCTTGATGCTAAACCCATCATCCATCCCACCTACACAGAAGTATATCAATCTATCATACACAGAACTTAGAGAAACTGGCAGTAGAGGAAAAGGACAGAAAGGGATTTTTTTTTTCTAAATTATAAGTGCAGAAAAAATAAATGATAGCATATGGCATGTGTAGGCTAGGCTAATTATTTGCAGACGCTGGAGTTGATGTGTAGCTCAAACAAGGGAAGGGGAAAATTGTACAACATTTCCAGCAAAGATGGAAGCTTAGGAGTATGCAGCACTAGTGATATTGGATACTACCCCTAAACCCACCGTTGTTTCAAAACTAACATGTATGTACAAGGCTTATGCGGATTAGGCTTCATTAAATATGTAGTGGATTGGGCTTTGATTAAACTAGAGTTAAACTAAGTTTTAATTAAATTAGGTTTGATTAAATTAGGGTTTCTTTATATAAACTATATATAGTGTGAAAGACATCTTTTGTGGGGGATTGGTTTTTACATTATATGAGATAGAGAGAACTCTCTCTTTGGTTCTTCATTGAACTTATAGAACTTATCAAAGATTTCATCTTTGTAGCATTCAAACCTTATACCTTCGATTGTTGATTCCAATAATCATTGGGTTGGGGTTCTTGATCTGATTTTAGCTGTCTTGGGGTAGGTTTCCAATTTTGATTATGGATTGTAGGGTTTCGTCCTTCACATCATTTGGTATCAGAGCTTTGGCTCTAAAATCAGATTTGCCATATTTAATTTTGTATTCTTTTCGTTTTTCTTTGTTTTGTTTTCGTTTCTTTTTGTTCCTCTTTAATTCGTATTCATTTCTCTTTTGTTTTGTTTTCGTTTCTTTTCACTTTCATAAACTTTGTTCGTCGTATCTGTTTCGCGTTAGTTCTTCACACCAAATCAGATAAAAATAAAAGGGGGCAAACTAGGTTTTCTTAATCTTTCAAGTTTCTTTACATTTAGCATACAGACGAAAAAAAAGTAGAGAAAAAATAATCAAAAAAAAAATTAAGATGCAATGTTCCTATTAATTGAACCAATTGTGGTTTTAGTGTCCATACATAAATCATTTTTGTTATTTGATTGATCAAGCTGCTTTCCAGTATTATTATGCAGTTGAGGGTTATGTGGGATCTTAGACTATTTAGATTGAAAAACCTAAAAACTATAGGATTAGGAATCTAAAAAATTTAGGGTTTTGCACACCTTCAAGCCTACTAATTGTGCATAAGAGTAATGTGTATCAGTTGGATACATATTATACTTATTTGCATTGTTGCTTATTATTAGATAATGTATTTTTTAGTGACTCTTAAAAAATTTATGCAAGTAATTTTTTTATTACATCTCATTCCATTGCACTATATTCGAAACATGTAACCAAACTGTGGGAATGCTTTCATTCCCATGTTTTTCATATCAATATGAAAACATGGGAATGGAATAGGCATTTTATTATTCCATTAGTCCCAGTGCCATTCCATTTCCTTCTAACAAACTAAGCCTCTCTAAGTAAACTAAGAGTTACATGAGAACAGATGCTCAAGTTGGATTCAAGCTTCCAAGTCCATTTAACAATGGAAAAAATAATATAAAATTTGCTGTTTCGACAAAGCCTTGATCCAACTCCAAAAAGAAGCATGTAAATTGTTAACTTTTCCTTGATTTACAATAAATTATTACCTTGCCTATAACGAAAAGTAGAAAAGTGTAGTTAAGTGTAGCCAAGCAGAAAAGTAGAGTGCAGTGGCTCAAGGAAGGGGATCAAAATACTCGGTTCCTTTTCAACTCCATCAAAAATAGTTAATTTACCTTCAAGTTAATATTGGTAATGTAGTTAAGGATTAGGGGAAGATTAAAGGCACAGTGGTTGAATTCTACAAAAATCTATTAGGTACTGATTCTTCAATCCATAAGGAGGTAATGAATTACTAGGAGAATTTGCTGGTAGATTTTTTGATGAAATCCAACGTAATATGTTAAGTGTTAAGGTTACGGAGGATGAGGTAAGAACTTATATGATTAGCTTACACCCTAACAAAGCACCGAGACCAGATGGGTTTACTGCTTGTTCTTTTTGAAGTGCTTGAGGTGTTATTGGGAATGATGTTACTACAGCTATCTGTAAGTTCTTTAATTCTATTAATCTAATGAAAGAGTCTAATGCCACTGTGATTACCCTTATTCCTAAGGTCCCTAACACGTCCAAGTTGAAGGATTTTAAGCCTATTTCATGTTATAATACAATTATAAATGTATTACTAAAATTCTAGCTGAATGACTTAAGAATATGCCACCGTCCTTGGTAAATGAAGCTCAATCTGCCTTTATAAGTGGCAGCTAACTGGGGATAATATTCTTTTGGTACAAGAACTTGTGAAAGGTTATCACCTTAGCTCGAGATGTGCTCTCAAAGTAGACATTATGAAAGCATGTGATTCAGTAAGGTGGGAGTTTATGTGGGATGCTTTGGGTCTTCTGGGATTTCCAGTGAAGTTTATTAAGTGGGTACAAGCTAGTATCTCTTCTCCTAGTTTCTTAGTGAATGTTAATGGTGAACTAGATGGTTGTTTTGAAGAGAAGAAAGGGTTGAGGCTAGGAGACCCTATTTCTCCTTCCTCTTCATCATTTGCATGGAAGTGCTATCTAGGATTAACACTAGGAAAATTAATGATTTTGAAGCATTCAAATTCACTGGAGATGTCGTAAGAATAGGCTTACACACCTTTGCTTTGCAGGTAATTTAATGATCTTCTATCGAGCAGAAAAGGATTCGGTTATGGCTATTCAAGAGGCTTTGAAGATATTTGCTAGCCT
The DNA here is from genome assembly GCA_003260245.2 of Sideroxylon spinosum. Classification (NCBI taxonomy): domain Eukaryota; kingdom Viridiplantae; phylum Streptophyta; class Magnoliopsida; order Ericales; family Sapotaceae; genus Sideroxylon; species Sideroxylon spinosum. The sequence goes on along the minus strand of QLOD02000030.1, from coordinate 14,723,528 downwards.
TTCTGGACTTCAACCTAATTTGGCCAAGAAAGTATTCCGATCAAGAGTTGATTCTAATATGAAGGATTGCTTGGTCTCTTTTCTTGGGTTTCAAGTGGGTTCTCTCCCTGTTTGTTATCTTGGAGTTCCTTTGATCTCGTCTAAGTTGAAGCCAATAGATTGCAAGGATCTTGAGGATAGGATTCTAAGGAGAGTTAAGAGCTTGACGAATAATTTCTTATCATTTGTAAGGAGACTTCAACTCATACAGTAAGTTCTTATTAGTATAGAAGCTTATTGGTGCTTTCATGCTCCCGATAAAGATCACCAAGTCCATTGAAATGTGTTTAGAGCTTTCTTGTGGAAGGGTACATCGCTTCAATCTAAAGCAGCAAAAGTGGATTGGGATGTGGTTACAAGACCAAAGTCAGAAGGTGATCCTTGTATTGAGAAAGTTAAAGATTGGAATCAGGCATCCATAGCTAAATTAGTATAGAAATTTTGTCAACATTCCTCATCCTCCCTTTGGGTTGCTTAGTTGAAAGCAAATTTGCTAATTGAAAGCCATTTTTGGGTTGCTAAAGTTCCTTGGACTACTACATGGGCTTGGAGGAAGGTTCTTAAAATTCAAGATAAAATTAAAGCTTTTATTACGTATGAAGTTGGGAATGGATTGGGGATATATCTTGGTTTGATTCATGGTTACCACATGGCCCCCTTTGTAGAACCACTGTAGACAGGGTTATTTACGATTCAGATCTACCAAAGGATGCTGAGGTATAGCGATGATGGCCCTCGGCTAACTCTCATAAACTTTTGGAGTTGAAAAAAGAAACTCCAAGGCTAGGCAATCCTAGAAAGAATCAAGATAATGAAGTTAAATGGAATGGCAAGCATAGGAATCTGTTATCTATCAAGAAAGCAAGGGAATTATTAAGTGAGCATAATCCTATTGTTGATTTGGCATCCCTGGTTTGGTTTAAATCACATGTACCAAGACAATCTTTTATGTTGTGGTTGGCTAGAAGGTGTAGACTATCAACTCAAGATAAACTCCTATCTTATTCTCTAATCCAGAAATATTTTTGTGTTTTGTAAGGACGTCAAAGAGACTCATGATCATTTATTCTTTCAATGTAGCTATATCGAATGAGTATGGCAGGTTATTATGGAAAAGTGTAGTGTGCAAGTAAACTCTTTCGTCTTGGGCTAAAGTTCGGAATATGGTTAGAGATTGTTTTAAAGACAAGTCTCTCTGCTCTGTTATTGGAAAGCTTTTTTTTAGTACTGCTGTTTATTTGATTTGGAAAGAAAGGAATAATTAGATATATGAGAATTCCTATTTGGCTGTTGTTACAGTTACTAAACAGATCTGTAGAGTGGTTGGAGAGAGAGTGATGGATTGTGGTCCTTTTCCTAGCTCTTTGTTAAACCAACACGTCATCCAGGTATGGAATTTGGCTCCAAGTTTATTGACATAATTTTTGGTGATTCCAGCAGTTTGCTAGCATAGTAAGGGCTACTGTCATGTTGCTGAGTAATGAGGTTATAAGGTACTATTGGGTTGGGTTAGAGAGGCAGCCAAGTTCGATGCTCCTTGTTTTTTGTACCTTTGTAGTATCTCCATTCGTAAGTTGCTACTACTTGGTCTCGAATTTGTATAATAAGGTGGCTGGGGAGGAGAGTGGTTGAATTAACCGACATTCTTGACTAATTAAAGCACTTGTATTTATTATTGGGTTGATTTAAAGCAACAAGTGCTACAGTGAGTTATTAGAGCATAAGTTGTGTACGTTACAGGTACTATAGAGGATGATCAAGAAGCTAGGGGGAAGAATTGCTCCCTTTTTATTCCATGTTGTGTGCATTGAAGGAGATTTGTTGGTTTATTTGATGGGGTATGACTTGCTTAATGCTCTTTGCTGAGCTTCTGCACTATTTCTGCACTGCCAGGATTCTTTACAATGAAGGAGCAGCTACTAAATCCAAAATAGAGTAAGTGATAGTGTCGGAGTTTTGATAAAAATTTGGCTTCTTGTTGAAAGAATTGATATAGCTAATTGATGGGCAATAAAGAGGTGTTGTAGCTGTCTGTTTTGGTTTATTTTTTATTGTTTTGCTGGGCCTGCTCGTGTGCTGTCTAACTAGAGTAACATGTTGCTGTGTTTCTAAGTCTACTGTTGCATTGTGCATTATAGGCAGTACAAGTGGTAGCATGGGACGAATGGGTAGGCAAGTTGTATGCCATGCTGGGTTCATTTACTTCAGGAAGCTAGCTTTTGGATTGGTGAAGTGCAGCAAGCTGTAATGTTTAAGGAGTTGGATGCTTGGTTATAGATTTGTTACAATATAGGTTGGTTATTTTAGTACAAAGGGTGAAGATTGTTCATTTTCAATGGCTTGGACTGCATAGGTTTTTTAAGTCTACTGCTGCATTGTGCTTTATAGGCAGTACAGTGGTAGCATGAGAGGAATAGGTAGGCAAGCTGTATGCTATGCTGGATTGATTTACTTCAGGATTCTAGCTTTTGGATTGGTGAAGTACAGCAAGCTGCAATGATTGAGGAGTTGGATCCCTGGTTGTAGATTTGTTAAAGCATAGATTGGTTATTTTGCTGTAAAGGTTGAAGATTGTTCATTTTTAATGGCTTGGACTACATAGGTTTTTTAAGTTTACTGCTGCATTGTGCTTTATAGGTAGTACAAGTGGTAGCATGGGAGGAATAGGTAGGCAAGCTGTATGCTGTGCTGGGTTGATTTACTTCAGGATACTAGCTTTAGGATTGGTGAAGTACAGCAAGCAGCAATGTTTGAGGAGTTGGATACCTAGTTATAGATTTGTTAAAGTATAGATTGGTTACTTTGTTGCAAAGGATAAAGACTGTTCATCATTTTTAATGGCTTGAGCCGCATAGGTTTTTTAAGTCCACTACTGCATTGTGCTTTATAGGCAGTACAAGTGGTAGCATGGGAGGAATAGGTACGCAAGTCGTAGCAAGGGAGGAATAGGTAGGCAAGCTGTATGCTGTGCTGGGCTGATTTACTTCAGGATGCTAGCTTTTGGATTGGTGAAGTGCAGCAAGCTGTAATCTTTGATGAGTTGGATACCTGGTTATAGATCTGTTGAAGTATAGATTAGTTATTTTGTTGCAAAAGGTGAAGATTATTCATCATTTTTAATGGCTTGGACTGCATAGGTTTTTTAAGTCTGCTGCTGCATTATGCTTTATAGGCAATACAAGTGGTAGCATGGGAGGAATATGTAGGCAAGCTGTTTGCTATGCTGGGTCGATTTACTTCAGGTTGCTAGCTTTTTGATTGGTGAAGTGCAGCATGCTGCATTGTTTGAGGAGTTGGAAACCTGGTTGTAGATTTGTTAAAGTATAGATTGGTTATTTTGCTGCAAAGGGTGAACACTGTTAATTTGGAGAAAGTTTTGAAGAACATCTTCAAGACTTTATGTTCAAAGCACTACTATGTTCTTGAACTAATTTCTTGTTGGGTTTTTTCAAGTAGATTGATTCTCTTACTCTGATTTTTGAGGTTAGTGCACCTTGAGGAATCGTTTGCTAAAATTGTATACCAGTTTGGGCTAGCAGATCTTTAGCATAGAATGTAAATACGAGGGTATACCCCTAAAATTTTGTATTTATTTTTATTTATTTAATATTTTTCTTTTATTTTTCTAAAAAAATAGGAGATAGAGAGAGAACTAATATCAATTTATTAATTAATGACAAGATTTCAACCTAGAAATCCAGTTAACCATTAAGGACACATAAATGAAGTATTGCAGGTATGCAGCAAGATTCCTCCTAAATGGCATAAATATGGAAATCTAATCAAACATTAAGTATACAAAAACAAAAGTACGAAAAGCATACATCAAAGCTGGCTTAGTAAAGAATATATATGCCAAAGAAGAGATAAAAGATGAATGTAGATGCTAGTGCAATCTGACTTTACCTCATCAAATAATGATTATATCTCAGAAGCAGTATCTTTCTTAAGCTGTATCTTTCTCTTTGTTCTAAGTTCTTCTGCAATTCATAGTTAACTCACATTAAGCATAAGAGTGAAGATCAAATGAATGGAACAAATAATTATTGTTGTTTTTACCTTTTGTGAAGGTGGATGAGAATAGGTGAGGGTCATTTTCAGCATCCCTTCCAATTTTCTAACAAAGAAATTCAGATTTTTCACTTAATAATTCTTAAATTGTTAATATTCTACACCTTTTTTTTGTTTTTTGGATTGTAGATTTGGCTGCAAGAAAAAAAGTAAAACAAGTGAATAATGAGTTCGCCAGATTAGCAAAAGTTAAAATGGTGACTTTGGAAATAGGTTATCATATTGATGTCTAAAATAGTGCAATATGAAAAGAACAAAATCACTACTTGGAAATAAAATCAGTGTGTTCAGATGAATGGATCAAATAATTTAAGCAATTAACCAACTAGTGAAGAACCATCCGACAGAGTACAAAAATGCAAGATAAGTATGATTACTATTTCTTGTGGTTCTAAGTCAACAAAGGCGTTTCACAAAAAAAAGAAAAAAAATCATAACAAAATTTGTAGGTGTTGAATCAATCCTCAATTGGGGAAGCAAAAAGGAACCATAAAATATGTCAAACCTTTATAAGATCCAGCTACCTCTCAACAAGTTCCTAGTCCTATGAGGCTATAACTTGTAAGGTTTTCGGACCAACTAAGAATAGTAGAGCCATTGTGCATGATGAGCCACTATAGTGAAATAGCTAAAGCTTGATCTTCCCACATTTCATAACCAGTGCATGGTAAATAATAAGATAAGAAATCACAACAAATTGCTTGTGCTTGTGCATACGTGTGTATTTTAAGACAAGGACTAAGAAATGAGAAATAAAGGGGGTGGGGGAGAGATATATATATATAGAGGAGAACTATCTGAAATTTGATAATAGTAATATTCCCAACAAAGCAAAACATAGATGTCTGAAAAAAATAATTCTCTCTAGAGAACTTTATAAATAGCTTCATGATATGACTCATCAAATACATCTTCATTCATCAAATCATCCTGTTTAGAGTTTATCTCGTACAATTGCAACCGTCACTAGATACTTGATGGGAATTCTTTTCAATTTCCTATTCAAACTAAGATTTTGTTTCCTATATGGATAGGGTTTTCTATGGTTTCTAGATAGAATAAATCAACAATACTAGAGAGCTTAAAAAAGAGTTGAATCTTGATCTTCCCACGTTTCCTTATCATCGCATGGTAAATAATGAGATAAGAAATTGCATCAAATTGCTTGTGCTTGTGCATGCATGTGTGGTTTAAGGCAAGGACTAAGAAGTGAGAAATAGGAGCGGACGAGAGATATATATTATAGAGGAGAGCTATCTGAAATTTGATATAGTAATATTCCCAACAAAGCAAAACACAGTTGTCAAAGAAAAATAATTATCTTTAGAGAACTTTGTAAACAACTTTATGATGTGACTAATTAAATACATCATTCATCAAATCATCCTGTTTAAAGTTTATCTCATACAACTATAACCGTCACTAGATACTTGATGGGAATTCTTTTCAATTTCCTCTTCCGATTCTTTCCAATTTCCTATTCAAACTAAGATTTTGTTTCCTCTATGGATAGGGTTTTCTAGGGTTTCTAGATAGAATAAATCAAGAATACTATAGAGCTTCGAAGAAATATTTTTGTCAAATATTTAGTCATAAAACATATGATTCTACAAGTTCAAGGTTTTCCATTGGTGGCGGTGAAGGTGTTTAGTGTGCCACTATGTGTCAATATGTAGTTTGCCGTGTATCCATAAAGGTGTGCAGGACATTACCCTGTGGTTGTGAAGGATCTTCTAATTGATCAGTGCATCATATCGATTTGAGCAAAGTGTTTGGTAGATTGGTGTGAGTGCCGTCATCTATTTACTGACAAAACTTTATTACCAGGGATTTGTCGTGAAGTGGAAGATCTTATCTATCTCCGTATCAAATTAGAGGTTTTTTTTTTTTTTAATAGGGATTCCTCATAAAAAAATCTCTTCACCATACATGCCATTCTTTATTGGTTTGACCCAAAGATTATGTGACTTATGGTTGATTGATTGAATTAATTCCCACGAGCATCATAAAAGGGGATTTTTTAAATAACAAACATGAATAACAGAAGTTTTAACCAATATAACGGTTTTTCCTTTAAAATAAATACCTTCCAAAAGAAAAAAGAAAAAACTAGTGTTTTTGTTTTATGATCTAACCATGGTGAAGTTGAACAATAAATAAAGAACGAGAATACGCATCCATAGAGATTAAAGTCTATAAAAATGGTAGTTTGGAATTATCTGATGCATTTATTAGATTAATTTATCCTAGATAACTTCCGGTGCTTTGGCCCTTTCTTTTATAGAGGAGTTGGAATTGTTGAATTGAAAAATTTTAGACTCCGTGTCTAGTATAAAGATGTCATCATGATTGAGTGAGGATCGAGCAAAAGGAACTTGTACCAAACATAAAGAAAGATGAATATCTAGTAATAACCTATAAAAATTTGAAGACACATAAAACACTCCAAGGTTAAGGTAGTGATTGTTAAGGTTAGCTAAATAATACACATATAGAAGTATCAAGTAAATCCAAATAATATATCATTCACACAGAGCCCATCCCAGAAAAGTAGAAATAAAGAAAACGAAAGGTGAGATAGGAATCAAGAAGAAATATTCATTCTGCAAATATCAACCAACTGTCCAACATAATAAGCAAATGCAATACCACCACATGTTGCAAATATAATAACAACAAGAACAAGATCTGATATCAACTTGCTAGATAGTTTTTTGAACATTGGCTTTTTGCTATAAGCCATTCGAATGCTTCTATTTATTTTGAAGGGGGGAGGCAGGGTGTGAAAGTAGGAGAAAAGAGTGTGAGCTTAAGCTTAAGTGTAGTTGCGGCAGAAGATACTCTCACTTGAGGTTTGATATGATAAAGACATTATTATCCTACAAACAAATTCTAAAATGGCCTTTTCGAAGAAAATGGAAACTTTGACAAAGCTTCCCCAAATTGGGTGTTACCTTTATATGTTGGTATGGATTATATCTTTATATTCTACGATATTACTAAACAAACTATCAACAAAATTAATACGGAATCATCATGTAATTTCGATCAAATTCATAGTAACTTTACACATTATTCTAGTATTAACATTTTTTAAATAAAATATACAATAGTAATGATACATTATTCCAATATTAACATTTTTTAAATGAAAAAGATATTTTAATTTCAAATGTTTTTCGTGGGACCGTAAAAACCCACAATCCATCTGTCACACACACACAATTAAATATGCCTACCTATTCAGAAAACCAAATTTAACATAATAGATAGTATAGAATGGATTGAGGAAAATATATATATACAATATAGAATGTGAGAATGGGATAAATGATGCATACTTCTGATCTAGGAATGTTACATTGTTTAGATGAGAGATACCCCTATTTTTTATATGGATCACATAATAGATACTATAGAATGGAATGAGGAAAATATATATATACAATATAGAATGTGACAATGGGATAAATGATGCATACTTCTGATCTAGGAATGTTACATTGTTTAGATGAGAGATACCTTTTTTTTTATATGGATCATATAATAGATACTTTGAAGTACAGTAAAATGTTTCAATGGGAATTAATTATAGTTAGCCTTTGAAGGATAAAAACCATAGCAATACAAATAAATGAAAAAGTAAAGTGCAAGAGGATGTTAATTTATTAGTTCATTTTGTGATAAATTTTCACACTAGAAGAAAAGTAATCTTCTATGTCCTAGAGTATATACATCGAAATAATTGTAAGAGAGTAAAACACTCTTTTATTGCATGTTTGGTATATTCACAAATAGGATACCACTTTAATATTTGTCAAACAAAAATAATTTTTCATGTAGCACTTTATCTTGTACTAGATTGTTATTAAAAATATAAAATTACATTAATTTCTCCTAAATATATGACTAAATATAGGTCGACCTCATAAAATTTGAATATTGATATAGATAGACCTCACACAATCTGAATATTTATAAGTATTATTAACACTAAACTACAATTATTAATATTTCTTTGATACTAGTAAAAATAGTAATGTAAATTCAATAAATTTATGAACTATTTTCGTTTTCAATTCTTGACCAACCGAAACACTATATCAAAACAAAATTTTAATTCAAGACTTAAGGGCTGATCTTAACTCTTAGAGTTAGTAGTGAAATTGCACTGCTAAATTGGAAATATAATAAAATAATCCCTCCAACATGCAGGAATTAGTAAGCCTGCATACATATAACTACCTACTCCATAAATGTCTATGTAATATAAAATGAGGATGTAAAACATCAGAGATCTGACCAAATAAATTTTAAAATGAGATGGAGCACAATGAGCAACAAATGTTCAAAATGTAATTTTTCTTTTTTCTTTTTTTATTTCCACAAAATAGCGCAGAAAGCCGTAAAATCAAAGCATAAAAATGCATGACAAACACCTCTAAGAAAATGAGTTCCCAAAAAAAAAAAATCCTCATTGAAAAGATATATCCTTGAATATAATCTGTTAAAATCATAGATAGTGTTTCACCATAGCAAGTTCCCAAATTTATTCGTCACCTTATCAAAAAGATGGCTACAGAAAAATTTCGAACAAGCTTGAGCAAAGAAAACCAAATATACTTCCCAAAAAGTAGTTCAGTTTACTAGACTAGCAATCTAATCTTTATATAAATAAATTACTTGAATAGGTAAAAACTTTAGTGACTCAACCATCTTGCTTGTTTATGAAATAGCTAAAGCTTGATCGTCCAACATTTCATAACTAGTACATGGTAAATGATGGGATAAGAAATTGCATCAAATTGTAGTACATAGACCAAACTCTAGATAAAATTTTGCATTGACATATCTTTTCCTATGCTTGTGCAGGCATTTGTATTTTAGGCAAGGACTATTTAGTGAGAAACAAAGGGAGCCAGAGGAGAGAGATATATAGGGAAAAAATATCTGAAATTTGAGAATAGTAATATTCCCAACAAAGCAAACACTAATGCTAAAGAAAAATAATTCTCTACATAAAGCTTTATACACAGCTTCATGATGTCGTTAATATTTTTATTTAGGATCAGAATCATATAACGTAAACAAATTAAAAGTTTTAGTTGAAAAGAATTATAAAACACCATTTTAACAAAATAATTGATATGCTATAATTGTTATAAACAATGGGATGTTACTTAATGTTTTAGAGCTAAGAAGGAAATTTGACCAAATTAGAAGTAAAAAGAAAGGATATGAGTCACCTAAAACAAAGCATTGGAAAAAAAAAAAACAAAAAAGGAAGAAGAAATTTGACAATTTTTTGTTACTTTGGGATCAGAATCATAATGTGAACAAATTAAAAGCTTAAGTTTAAAAGATATTATGAAACATCATTTTAAGAAAATCCTTGATAGTCATTCTGCTATAACTGTTATATCATGTTTTAGAGCTAAAGAGGAAAATTGGAGTCACATAAAACAACTTAAAAAAAAAAGGAAGAAGAAAAGAAGAAATAAAGCCAGAAAAGTAAGAAAATATAAGTGAGACAAAGGATATCATTATATGCATAGTACTAGTCATTCACAAATAGTAAATCACAAATTTTATGGTACTTCTACTAGTAAAGATTCTAGGGCACAATTAAGTGTAACAATAAATAAATAAACATCAAAAAAAAATTACTAAGATATTAATAAAATGAAGTTGGGAAAGAGGAGAAAAAAAAATAAGACCATAAGAAACAAGAGATTAAAACTTGAGGTACAAGTCTAAAGGTTTTAATTTAAGCAAGGCTTCATATAAAAGGAAGAAGTCAAAGTGAATTTTGATGTTCACAAGATAGCTAAGTATGTTCAATTTAGATTGATATACTCATAAGAAGCAGGAGATTAGAAACTTACAGTAGGATGGATGAATTGAATAAGCTTTGAAAGAATTGTGTAATAGTAGAAATCCTATTAATTTAAAGGGAAGCTCTATATTACAGTAACAAGGCTAGTTATGTTTTATGGTACACAATTTAGAGGCAAAAGAAATAATAAATTAAAGAAAAGCAAGTATTAATAAAATGAACTGAGGTCAAACCGTGTATAATGGTACAATTAAATTAAATTAGATCCATGATACGGTAATGAATAGAACCAATAAGAGAAACAAATCTATATAGCCTTAGACTAAGTGGAATTAAGTCTTGTTGAGTTCAGTTGAATATATCAATTTAAGCACAATGAACTTGTTCTAGATCCTTAGGAAAGTTCACCACTCAAGCACGCATTTGTCTTCCCTATTTAGATATAGCATGCATGTAAATTTCTATCCCGGATTCGAGTATGAGAATCAAAGTTTCACTGAAGATGTCCTTCTACTCTAGGTTCTTGTTGGCATGTCTTCAAAATGATGTCTGTCTTGTGAAAGCTAGAAAAGGAAATGCACATTTGTTTAGGATGCAATTTTTCTTCTGCAGAGTAATAACCTCAGTAACCATACATGTTTTTTTATAGGGTACAGGCCTTTCTTTCTCAGTTTCCACATTAAACAGCTTTTTTTGCACAAACCCTTTTTCCATATTGAATATGTGTATTTTCCCATTGAAAATGAACTTGATAAAGTCATAGTCATTGTTTAGGACCAACCATAACATAGATAGTGTAATAGAGCAATTCCATCCACCCTTTTCTCCCTAGTT
>QLOD02000030.1:14687999-14701738 GCA_003260245.2 Sideroxylon spinosum | reverse complement strand
AGACTTCTAAAAGTATTTGGATAACTTTTCTTGAGGCCTTTACACTTCTACTTGACTCAAGACTATAGTGTCTTAGCTACACTAAGTCTAAACATTACAGAACTCTGTTTTGACTATGGATTTGCCAACTTTACAATGTTGTCCCTAACAAGACAGATGAGAGTAGTGACATTGAGTCTGATTATGGTAAGCTACCACCACAAGATTTTCCTTTATCTGAGGAGGCTATTCGTTCAATTAATGCTGGTATGAGATAATTCTTTTCCCTTATTTTCTGTTCTTTTCTCATTAATTTTTTTTGTTTCCTTTCTTTTTATTGTTTATTTGTTTCTACATCATTAGTCACTTGCATTTTTAGTTGGGGGGTATTGTTTACATATATTTTTTTCCATTTCATTTTTCCTTCTCTCTTGTTCTTGCACAACACACACATTGAGGACAATGTGTCTCTTAAGTTGGGGAGGGGATGGTTAATAATATGTAGACTTCCCTTACATACTCTGGATGACTAATGAATCGGTCACTCTCTAATTCAATGGGGATAGTAGTCATGAAATTAATAGATGATTTGATGTTCAATTTTAAAATAGAGAACTAAATTTTAAATTGAGTATAAATTTTTTCTTTTGTATTAAAGACTTTCCACTTAAAACCATTGAATTAAAAGCATGTTAAGGATAAGAATTCATGAGACGGAGTTATTCAAGTCTACCAAGATGGACGTGGAAACTTAATACCTTTTATTTTGTGAGCTTTTGAGCCTGCTCTTTATTTTTAAGGGTTTTGTAACTAATGATCTATATTATTTCTTCAATCTCACTTTTCTTGAATAGATTTAGTATATTACTTTGCTTTGGTATTGAATGCATATGAGGTTACTTTTAATTTACATGTAAGGATCACTGCTTCTGACAAGTGTTATGAACCTAGAGAGTGATGTTAGGCCATCTTTCTTATATTTGGAAGCCTGTAACTTTTTTTGATTACATCATCTTCAGAGCCACTTTGGAGCCTTATAAAATCTTATATTATGTAAAATTTCTTATTTTAGCCACAATTATGACCCTTTAGCCTTAGATACATAGGTAAACCAACCCTTGCATGTCTTAAGATACTTACGCAAATTTGGTAATAAGGTGTATAAAGGGGTGACCCCGTAAGAAGGGAAAAACAAAAAAAAAATGATGATAATAAAGCTTTAGTGTTTGACATTCAAAGACTTGAAAGAAGAAAAGTTATGGAGTACTTCATTTTATTATTATAATCCCTAGACATGCACTTTGTTTGTCTAACCAATACCTTATAGCCAAGTTACAACCTAGTAAAGACCTAATGGACTCTAGGTGAAGGACACTTATAAGAGCATTGATCTATTTCATGTGATTGACAGTAACTTTCTTGTTTATGCATTAATACATTCCATTCACGAAGCTATGCTACACTCACTGTTTTAATTCTTTCAGTTACTTTTTGATTTGGGTTCAATGCACATTTTTTATATTGCATCTATGCATGAGCCACGACTGTAATTCTTTCAAGTGATTTCATTTGAGAAAATCCTAGTGAAAAGTTAAAGTTAAAACCATGATCTTTGAGTATATTTGTTAACTATGTTGATTAAATGATAGTACTTGACACACTTGAGATTAAATGGTTGAAAAGTTAGGTGAGTTTGAAGTACATTCGAAAATAATTTATGCAAGATTTTAAAGTTCGGCTATTTGTTTCATATTGAATTCGAATCTGAAGTTTTTGGAATTATTATTACCACACATTGAATTAGTTTAAGAACTTTGTGGGTAGATTCACTGCAAACCCACACGAGACTTCACTCGTCCACTAGGGGTAAGCTAGGGGTTTAAAAGGCTTGCTACACGTAGCTAAGTGTAGCTGTGTTTCCGACGAAAAGGGAAATAGGTATTAGCTTACATTTATTTTGATAAAGTCATTGCTAGGGACTAGCAATGGTCAAGTTAGGGAGTGTGATTACACTTGAAAATTTTAATTATAAACTCCATAACTTAGTATTAAAAGCATACATTATTTAATAAATTCAGAAGTTTTGTTAATCTTTATCACTTATTTGTTTTACTCTCTTTAATTTAGGGAAGAAGAGGAAATAATCTTGATTAGTAGTGATAAGGATGAGGAAAACAACAACAACGAGCCCTCAGTGTCCACACAAAGAGCCCCGATTCAGACTAGAGCAACAACAAGGAGAGAAAAAAAAGCAGGAAGCCATAGTAGACACTGTGGTCTGGACCATCTCTCAAACGGTCCGGACCACTGCAACGTAGACCAAAGAGCATCTACACACTGTGGTCTGGACCATCTCCTAGCCGGTCTAGACCACTACACCATAAATTGAAGATAGCAAGCTATTGTGGTCTGAACTCTAGCCACAGATGGTCCGAACCACTAGGTGCTTTAGGGCGCCATTTTGTAAATTTTTAGGTTTTATGAAGGGCTTTATAAATAGAACGTTTAGGAGGATGTTTTGGGAGTTCGTTCTAGCCGTTGTTGAGAGTCTTTTATGGAGTCTTTTTTTATTTTTTGTTTCTTTAGCTTCGTTTTGTTGTTTTAAAGAATGTTCTTCCATCTTCTTGGAGTTTTTATTGGAGCATTGGCTACTTTGTGCGTTGTTTTGGAGTACGGTATTTGAATTTTCATTTTAATTCAATGAATGCAATTTTGTATTTGTTCTTATTTTTGTTGCTTGCGCTGTTTTCAATTCCATGTTAGGCTAAAACCCCGATTCTTGATTCAATGAATCAAGGAAGGGTGGATTATTATGAACTTTGTGATGTGTGTAGACCTACATGTATTGTGTGAAAACATACACGTAGAGATCTACACTTTTTAGATTTAATTTCATTCGTTTCAAAACCATTGAAAAACGAAAACCCTTGATCTTATTCTTTGTAATCCCTGATAAGGATTTTGAATCTTAAAAACTTCTTATATACTGTTGAGATGAATATATTAAATCTAAACCCTAATACAATTTAAAGAACATGTTCCGGTTTTATAATCCTAAACGTGAATATAAAACTGAGTTAGGAAGAATTTTATGAACTTTCATGAAAACATCTTTCCGATCTATTTTTCCTTTACGTGAAACTTAGATTATTTATTAAAAGCACATCACTTCATGAAATAATCAATCCACCAGGAATTGAAAGTTGAATCAAGACCTTTATCCATTGATTGAACTATATTTTCTAATTTCAGTTATTTGTCGCTTTAAATTCAGAATTTTATATTTTGGTTATATTAAGTTAATTGAGTAGTTTACGTATTATTTATAATTCGAAATCAATCCAAAACCTCCAAACACTTGAAACTGTTACTTTTGAACTAGGTAATGAAATTCTTTCCTCCCTTGAAACTTAGAAATTAAAACAGTAGGTTCCTTGTGGGTTCACCTCATTCTCATCGAGTTAAAACTACACTACACACCCTTGCACTTGGGGTAATTTTAGACACAATTTCTAGAGGCAGATAACAAATCACCTAGAGTATAAACTCCACATGGGTGAGAGAAATGAATCACCAAAAGTATAAACTCCGTAGGAATGACGGGGATAAATCACCGAGTGTATAAACTCCACAAGGATGACATGGATATGGACTACCAAGGGATATGAATCACCAGAAGTAAAAAATCTACAAGGGTGAGAGAGATGAATCGTCAAGAGTATAAACTCCCCAAGGGTGATAGGGATATGGATCACAAAGAGTATGAACTCCACAACGGTAAGAGAGATGAACCACCAGGAGTATAAACTCCACAAAGGTGATAGGGATATGGATCACCAGTAGTTTAGATACCACACGGGTAAGAGAGATAAATCACCAACAGTATAAACTACACAAGGGTGATAGGGTTATGGATCACTAAGGGTGTAGACTCCACAAGGGTGAGAGAGATGAATCACTAGGAGTATAAACTCCACAAGGGTGAGAGAGATGAGTCACCAGGAGTGTAAACATTACAAGGGTAATAGGAATATAGACCACCAGAAGTATAGACTCCACAAGGGTGAGAGAGATATATTACCAAGAGTATAAACTTTATAAGGGTGATATGGATATAGATCACCAGGGGTATAGACACCACAAGAGTGAGAGAGATGATTCACCAGGAGTATAAACTCCAAAAGTGTGATAGGGATATGGATCACCAGGAATATAGACTCCACATGGGTGAGAGATATGAATCACCAAGAGTATAAACTCCACAAGCGTGATAGGGATATAGATTGCCCGCAGTAAAGACTCTAGAAGGGAGAGAGAAGAATCACCAGAATTATAAACTCTACTGGGGTGATAGGGATAAATCACCATAGGTATAAGCTCTATAAGGTTGATAGGGATAAGGATCATTAGGAGTATGCACTTCATAAGGGTGAGAGAGATGAATCACCAGGAATATAATCTCCACAAAGATGATAGGGGTATCGATCACCAGGGATATAAACTACACTAGGGTGAGAGTGATGATTCACCAAGAGTATAAACTCCAAAAGCATGATAGGAATATGGATCACCAAGAGTATAGACTCCACAAGGGTGAGAAAAAATAATAACTAGGAGTATAAACTCTATTTGAGTGATAGGGGTAAATCACCAGGGGTATAAAGTCCACAAAGGCTATAGGGATATGGATCACTAGCAGCATAGACATCACATGGGTAAGGGAGATGAATCACCAAGAATATATACTCCACAAGGGTGATAAGGGTATGGATCACTAACGGTATAGACCCCACAAAAGTGAGATGGAAGAATTAGTAGAAGCATAAACTCCACAAGGGGTGATAAGGATATAGATCGCCTGAACTATAGACTCCACAAAGGTGAGAAATACAAATCCTTAAGATTATAAACCCCTCAGGGGTGATAGGGCTATGGATCGTCAAAGTATAGACGCCACAAGGTTAAGAAAGGTATGGACCACCAGAAGTAAAGACAACATAAGTGTAAGAGTGGTATGCATCAATAGGAGTAAAGACTCCACAAGGGTGTAAGGGGTAAGAATCACAAGGAGTATAGACTCCACACAGATGAGAGGGCTAGGAATCTCCTGGAGTATACACTCAACACGGGTGAGAGAAATGAATCACCAGAAGTATAAATTCCGTAAGAATGACAGGGATAAATCTCCGCGAGTATAAACTCCACATAAATGATAAGGATATGGATTACCAGGGCTACAGACTCCATAAGAGTAAGAAAGATGAATCACCAGGAGTATGAACTAGACAAGGGTGATAGGGATATGGATCACAAACAGTATGGACTCTACAAGGGTGAGAGAAAAGAGTCACCAGGAGTATGATCTCCACAAGGTTGATAAGGATAGATCACCAGGATTATGAACACCGTAAGGGTAAGAGAGATGAATCTTCTGGAGTATAAACTCCATAAGGGTGATAGCGATATGGATCACCAAGAGTTTAAACACCACATGGAGAGAGATGAACCACCATGTGTACAAACTCCACAAGGGTGATAGGGATATGGAACAAATGTAATATAGACACCACAAGGGTAAGAAAGATGAGTCTCTAGGAGTATCAAATCTACAAAGGTGATAGGGATATAGATCACCAGAAGTAAACAGTCCATAAGGATGAGATAGATAAATCACCAGGAGTATAAACTCCACAATGGTGATAGGGATACGAATCACTAGGGGTATAGACTCTATAAGGGTGAGATAGATGGATCACTAGGAGTATAAACTCCAAAAAGGTAACAGGGATAGGAAACACCAGGAGTATAGACTCTAAAAGGGTGAGCAACATAAAACACCAGGAGTATAAACTCCACAACCATGATAGGGATTCAGATCACTAAGTGTATAGACTCCACAAAGGTGAGAGAGAAGAATAACCAGGAGTACAAACTCTATTGGAGTGACAGGAATAAATCATAAACTCCATAAGGGCGATAGGGATATGGATCACTAAGAGTACGGACTTCACAAGGGTGAGAGAGATGAGTCACCAGGAATATAAACTCCATAAGGATGATACGGATATAGGTCGCTAAGGGTATAGACCCCACAAGGGTGAGATAGATAAATCATTAAGAGTATATTATCCACAAGGGGTGATAAGGATATTGTTCACCTACCTATAGGGTGAGACACATGATCATCAGGATAATAAACCCCTCAGGGGTGATAATGATACCGATCGCCAAAGTATAGATACCACAAGGTTAAGAAAGGTTTGAACCACTAGAAGTAAAGACAACACAAGGGTGAGAGTGGTATGAATTAATTGGAGTAAACACTCCACAAGGGTGAGGGGGTACGAATCACTAGAAGTATAGACTCCACACAGTTAAGAGGGGTGCGAATCACCTACTGTATAGACTCCACACGGGTGAGAGAAATGAGTTACCCGAAGTATAAACTCTACAAGAACAATAGGGATAAGTCACTGAAAGTATAAACTCCGCAAGGATGATAAGGATATGGGTCACCAGGGGTATAGACTCCAATAGCGGAGAGAGACGAATCACCAAGAGTATAAACTCGACATGGGTGATATGGATAAATCATTAGGAGTATAAAATCCATAAGGGTGATAGGGTTATCAATCTCAAGCAGTATGGACTCCACAAGGGTGAGAGAGAAGAATCACCAGGAGGATGAACTATACTATGCTGAGAGGGATAGATCACCTAGATTATAAAATCCGTAAGGGTGAGAGAGATGAATCGATAGGAGTAGAAACTCCAGAAGGTTAATAGAGATAAATCACCAAGAGTATAAACTCCACACGAGTGATACGGATATGGATCGTCAGGATTACAAACTGCGCAAGGATAAAAGAGATGAATCGCCAGAGTATAAAGTCCACAAGGGTGATATGGATGTGGATCACCAAGAATATAAACTCCACAAGAGTGGGAGAGATGAACCACCAGGAGTATACACTCCACAAGGGTGATAAGGATATAGACCACATGAAGTATAAACTCCTTAAGGTGATCGGGATATGGATCACAAGGAGTATAGACTGCACAAGGGTGAGAAAGATGAGTCACCAGGAGTATAAACTCCACAAGTGTGATAAGGATACAGATCAAAGGTGTAAACACTTCACAATAATAAGATAGTTAAATCACCTGGAGTGTAAAATCCACAAGGGTGATAGGGATAAGGATCACCAGGGGTATAGACTCTACAAGGATCAAAAAAATAAATGACCAGGGCTATAGACTCCAAAATGGTGATAAGTATAGGGATCACCATGAGTACAGACTCCGTAAGGGTGAGCAATGTGAAACACCAGGAGTATAAACTCCACAACCGTGATAGGGATATGGATCACCTAGAGTATAGACTCCACAAGGGCGAGAGAGATTGATCACCTCAAGTATAAGTTCTATTGGTATGATAGGGATAAATCACCAAGGGTATAAACTTCACATCTGCGATATGGATATGGATCACTAGGAGTATGGACTTCATAAGGGTTAGAGAGATAAATCACGAGGAATACAAACTCCATAAGAGTGATTGGGGTATGTATCACCAGGGTATATACTCCATAAGGTGAGAGAGATGAATCACCAAGAGTATAAACTCCACATGTTGTTATAGAGATATGGACCACAAGGACTATAGACTCTATAAGAGTGAGAGATATGAATCACTAGGGTTATAAACCCCAGAAGGGAGAAAATTTTATGGATTACCAAGTGTCTAAACTCCACAAGGGTGAGAGATATGAATCGCTATGAGTATAAACTCCACAGGTGTGATGGGGACATCGATCACCAGAAGTAAACACTCCACAGGGCTAAGCGAGGTATGAATCACCAAGAGTAAAGACTCCATAAGGGTGAGAGAATTTTGAATCACTAATAGTGTAGACTACATAAGGGTGACAGTGATATGAATCACCTGGAATATAAACTACACAAAGGTGAGATAGATGAATTGCCAGGAGTATAAACTCCACATAGGTGATAGGGATAAATCACTAAGAGTACAAACTCCACAAGGGTGGTAGGAATAAGGATCACCGAGAGTATAATTTCCACAAGGGTGAGAGAGATAAATCACTAGGGGTATAAACTCCACAAAGGTGATGGGGATAAATCCCCAGGAGTATAAACTCGATAAGGGTGATAGGGATATGGATCACCAAGACTATAAACTCCATAATTATGAGAGAGATGAACCACCTGGAGTATAAACTCCATAAGAGTGATAGGGATAAATCAGTCAAAGTATAAAATCCACAAAGGTGATAAGGATATGGATCACCAGTAGGTTAAACTTGACAAGGATGAGAAAAATGAATCACCACGAGTATAAAATCCCCAAGCATGATAGGGATATGGATCACCAGGAGTATGGATTCCACGAGGGTGAGAGAGATGAGTCACCAAGAGTATAAACTCCATAGAGATGATTGGTATATAGATCATAAGGAGTATAGACTCCTACAAGGATGAGAGAAATAAATCACCAAAAGTAAAAACTCCACAAGGGTTATCGGGATATGGCTCATTAAGAGTATAGACTCTACAACGGTGAGAGAGATGAATCACCAGGGGTATAAACTACACTAGCGTGATAGAGATATGAATAACCAAGAGTATAGACTCCACACATATGGAAAGAAGAATCACCGAGAGTATAAACTCTGTTGGAGTGACAGGGATAAATCACCAAGGCTATAAACTACACAAGGGAGATAGATGTATGGATCATTAGGAGTATAAACTTCACAAGGCCAAGAGAGATGAGTCTCTAAGAATATAAACTCCACAAGGGTGATAAGGGTATGGGTTAGTAGCGGTATAAACTCCACAAGGGTGAGATAGAAAAATCATTAGGAGTATAAACTCTATAAGGGGTGATAAAGATATGCATCACCCAGACTATAGACTCCGTAAAGGTAAGAGATATGAATTCTCAGGATTTTTAACCCCACAGGGGTAATTGGGATATAGATCGCCAGAGTATAGACTCCACAAGGTTGAGGGACGTATGAACCACCAGAAGTAAAGACAACATCAGGGTAAGTATGGTATGAATCAGTAGGAGTAAAGAGTCCACACGGGTGAGAGATGTACGAATCACCTAGAATATAGACTCCACGCGGGTGATGGAAAGTCACTAGAAATATAAATTCCACAAGAATGACAGGGATAAATCATCGAGAGTATAAATGATAGGGATAAATCATCGAAAGTATAAACTCCATAAGGATGATAAGGATATGGATCAGTAGGGGTATGGACTCCACAAGGGTGAGAAAGATGAATCACCAAGAGTATAAACTCCACAAGGGTGATAGGGACAAATCACCATGAGTATAAAATCCATAAGGG
Organism: Sideroxylon spinosum; assembly: GCA_003260245.2. Taxonomy (NCBI): domain Eukaryota; kingdom Viridiplantae; phylum Streptophyta; class Magnoliopsida; order Ericales; family Sapotaceae; genus Sideroxylon; species Sideroxylon spinosum. The sequence continues at coordinate 14,692,375 of QLOD02000030.1, read as the reverse complement.
TGAAAGAGATATCGATCACTAGCGGTATGGACTTCACAAGGGTGGGAGAGAAGAATCACCAAGAGTATGAACTCCATAAGACAAAATGGGAGACATCACCAGGATCATAAACTCCACAAGGATAAGAGAGATGAATTGCTAGGAGTAGAAACCCCACCAGGGTGGTAGGGATAAATCTCCAAGATAATAAACTCCACATGAGCAGTAGAGAAATGGATCACTAGGATTATAAACTCCGCAAGTATAAGGGAGATGAATCGCTAGGAGTATAAACTCCACAAGGGTGATGGAGATATGGATCACCAAGAGTATAAACTCTACAAGAGTGAGAGAAATGAACCACCAAGAGTATAAACACCATAATGGTGATAGGGATATGGTTCACCAAGAGTATAGACTCCATAAGGGTGATAGAGATATAGAATACAAGGAGTATAGACTCCATGAGAGTGAGAGAGATAAGTCACCAGAAGTATAAACTCCACATGGGTGATAGGGATATAAATCCCCAGGAGTGAACATTTTGTAAGGGTGAGATAGATAAATCACCAGGAGTATAAACTCCACAAGGTTGATAGGGATTTGGATCACCAGGGGTATAGACTCTAGAAGGGTGAGAGAGATGAATCACCAAGAGTATAAACCTTAAAAGGGTGATAGGGATAAGGATCACCGAGAGTATAGACTCCACAAAGGTGAGCGATATGAACCACCAGAAGTGTAAACTCCACAAGCGTGAAAAGGATATGGATCCCTAGGAATATAAACTTCACAAGTGCGATAGAGATGAATCACCTGGAGTATATACTATATTAGGGCGGTAGGTATAAATCACCAAGGGCATAAACTCCACAACTATGAGAGGGATATGGATCACTAGGAGTATAGACTTCTCAAGGGTAAATTTTACCCGAGTAGAAAATAGGAATTTGAGCTTGTACATTATTTCCATTTTCTTCAAATCCTGATACCAGGCCTACATTACAACTAAAAATAAAGACCTCTCTAATTGACAATGGTCATTTATTTTGAGAGTTTTTATAAGCTAGGGGCAATTCTTTCTATCAAAATTCATCAAAACCTTGTCAAATTGATAATGGTCTATTAATTCAGAAGATTTTTGAAGCAAAGAAGCCCTTAAGGGAATTGAAAACACACTCAGTGACTAGATCTCTTGATAAAATTGCAAACCTGGTTAATACTTCAGTGAACATTTCAACAATAAGGTTATTTACAAAAAAAACATCTTTTTAAAAAGTGCACAAGTAGTCATTCTATCACATTAGTGAGTCATGCACTTGATAAAAATCCAATCCTTCATTTTCATCTCTGACATTCAGAGCATATTTTGACCAGTATATGCTAAACTCTTTCATTCAAAATCATTCATTCATGCATTACCCAATTTTAGGAGAACATTACAAATTTCATTCATTAATTACATATAAATTTGATTCACAAACCAAAACCACACAGGGGCATATTCCCATATCTTCAAAATTTACAAATTTTAAAAAATCCAACATTTTAAAAATCAAACACCATAGGATCATGCGCATGATTGTGTTCATTTTCTAGGCACCTAACAATGATTTTAACACCATCACATTGAAACTATACAATAGACATAAACACAACAACCCATAAGGCTGGCACTATTTTCATCAACATTCATTATAGGGTGTGAGACCGTCAACAACTAAGGAAAGAAGCATCGTTCCCAAAATCATATCATCTACAAGGTCTTCTACCGGAGCATGCATCCTTTGTCTTCAGAATTCATCCTTATGTCATGGGGAGTGCTTCCAGTCCTTTTGATGGTTGTATTTGAACAAAGCTATCAGTCTCAATTTGAGAGGTCTTTATTTGGACCAATGTGTAGCATGCGACCAATTTGTCAGACCGGCTTGACACCCTCTTCTAAATAAATACGATGTGTGCAAAATAAAGGACTTATACCCGTTAGATCTGCCACTGACCGCCCTAATTCCTTCTTATGATTTTTAATAGTTCTACTAATGTATGCTCCTGATTAGTAGTTAATTTAGAAGAAATAAGTACAGGGTATGTATCTCCTTCTCACAGATAAGTGTATTTCAAACTAGCAGGTAGGGTTTCTTATCAGGGCTTGGGGCTGTCATATTTGAAGATTGGGCTTTATTTAATAATGAGCCCAAATTTTCAAACGTTGGTGTCCACTTACTTATAGACATTATGGGGCAAACATCTAACCATTCATAAATTAGTTTGTTCACTTCGCCTTGGATCATAAGATTTTCCTTCTCCATATTGCAACACAATACCTTTCTAAGGGGTCTTCAAAGAATTCACAATCAATATAATTTTGCACTATGGTCTCCACTACATCTATTTCTTGTATTTCAGACACCTCTTTTGGTTGTTTAGTAACATGAAAAATATTTGTCTCAAATTCTATGTTACCAAAAGACATTTTCATGGACCTATTCCTACAATTGATCAAGGCATTTGAAGTTGCTAAGAATGGACGTCCTAGAATTACAGGTGTCTGATCTGGTGCTGATAAACTGGTGAATGGTTGTGTATCAAGGATTATAAAATCCACTGGAAAATAAAAATTTTCCACTTGCACCAATACATCTTCAACTATACCTCATGGGACTTTAATTGATCTATCAGCAAGCTGTAAAGTCACATGGGTAGGTTTTATCTCTCCTAAACCTACTCGTTCATATACTGAATAAGGAAGTAAATTTACGCTAGCTCCTAAATCAAGAAGTGCTCGACTAACAAAGAATTCCCCTATATGATAAGTAATAGTGGGACATCTAGGGTCCTTATATTTTGGAGGTGTATGACATTGAAGGATAGCACTTGCTTGTTCAGTTAGGAATGCTTTTTCTTTCACATTGAGTCCCCTCTTCACAGTACATAACTCTTTTAAGAATTTTGCATAAACAGGGATTTGCTTAATTGCATCTAAGAGAGGTATATTGATTTTTACTTGTTTAAATACCTCTAATAATTCAGATGCTTGAGCTTCTCTCTTAGCCTTCAAAAACCTTTGGGGAAATGGTGCTTTAGGGGTATATTCTCTAGGCATTACCATAGGTTCCACTTCTTTTTCCTTTCCTTTCTCTCTTTTTCTACCTTACCATCCTCTTGTTCAGACTCCAAATTCTCCACGACTATGGGTTGCTTTTGAGCCTTCTTATTATCTTCCAACATCCGCTTAGGTTCTAACTCTTCCCTAACCTCAACCATCTTAGGGTGAATGGTTTTATCTAATGTTTTACCACTCCTAAGCATCGTGATGTTTTGCACTTATTCTATATTGCTAGGCATACTGGAAGACCCTTCAACTTGTTTCACTTGGGCAATTGGATTTGGATGTGGTTGAGCAGGAAATTAACCTTTAGGTTGTGTAGTCAAAGTTTGAGTTAGAAGTGTCAATTGTCCCTTAATATCATCCAAAGTTCGATTATTTTGAGCCCAAAGTGTGGATTGAGTGTTCATAAATTGTTGAAGTGTTTCTTCTGTGGATCTCTTATTTGGAGGAATGTATAGAATATGTGATGGTCCTACATTCTGAGGTAATCCTGAACTAGCAACTGGAACTTGAGGAATTTGAGGACGCGGAGCAGAATAGAGTTGAGGTATTTGAGCTCCATCATTTTTCCAACTAAAGTTTGGATGTTTCCTCATATTTGAATTATATATTTCAGGATATGGATTTCCTCCCAAATTTTATCCGTGAAATGGAGGTCGATATTAGTTTATGGCATGTATAGGGAGTTCAATAGATGGCTGACCTTGCACTACTTCTCTACACATTGGAATACTAGGATAATCATCAGTTCTATCAGCTTGGCTATCGCACACTACACAGTAGACATTAGCTACTGGTTCTTTTGTGGGTGGTGTGTCCTTTTTTATTTTCTGGGTCTCTATTTCCCGTGTTAGGGTTGATAGTTTTACCATAAGATCATCAGTTTCACTCAACTGGTGTAAACCTCGAACTGAAAAACCACTAACAGCCTGAGTATTCTGAGATCCTGTGGTATGCCATGTCTGTGCATTCTCAGCTAAAAACTCAAAGTACTCGTAGGCTTCCTCAGGAGTTTTATCATAAAACTGCCCATTGTACATTGTCTCCAGAAACTGTTTTAATTGTGGCATCAGTGATCCATAGTAAATACTAGCTAGGCGCCAAACTTTAAATCCATGGTGAGGACAGGAATGTAAGAGAGTTTTAAATCTCTCCCAACTTTGATAGAAGGTCTCACCATATTGTGGAGCAAAATTCAGAATTTGATGCTATATTGCATCAGTTCTGTTAGGTGGGAAAATTTTCTTTAAGAACTTACCTTGCATTTCTTCCCAAGTGCGAATGGAGT
>QLOD02000030.1:14613800-14642478 GCA_003260245.2 Sideroxylon spinosum | reverse complement strand
AAAGAATAGTAAGGACTCGTGAGGACAACTCACCCAAAGCTGGCCGCCCATGTGCCAGGATTCCTTTACTATTTCTCCTTTCCAGCTCCATAAGAAGCCAACTAACTTTCGGTCAGAAAGTCAAAAGATCTACAAGACCTGTCACCAGAAGAGGCCACCCGACTGCACCTTTACCCAGCACACGCAACCTCTTTCGGCATAGTTTGTCTTTGTTTAATAATCTTCTTCGGATTCCAAATTGTATTTTTCGGGTCCGAATAGTATTTTTTCTGTTATAAATAGCTTACATTTTTCTTTTAAGAATACGCTGCAATTCTGAACCTCTCTCTCTCCCTGTAATTTCCTTGTAATCTATCATCAGTAGATAAAAGTTTGAAATAAATCTTATTTTTATAATTTTATCTCTGCTTTTATGTGTAGTGTGGCTTGAAAACCAAAGACCTTTTAATTTCAAACCTGCAATGATCCAACTTCTGCTAACCTTTCATGATATGAAATTTGAAAACCCTTACGAACACTTAACTAGATTTAGGAATATTCATGTGACTTTTAGAGATCAAAATTATCTATAGATTTAGTATTCCTAAAACTTTTCCCCTTCTCTCTTAAGGATAAAACTGCTAGATGGTTTGAATTCTTGCAACCAAATTCTATTCAATCTTGGGAAGAAATGCAAGCCAAATTTATTATAAATTTTTTCCTCCCAATCAAACTGATGCAATTTAACACTAGATTGTGAACTTTGCTCCTCAAACCGATGAAACTTTTTATCCATGTTGGGAAAGGTTCAAAACACTATTACATTCCTGTCCACATCATGGATTTGAAATTTTGGCATTTAGCAAGTATTTTCTATGGATCATTAACACCACAACTAAAACAATTCATGGAAACCATATGCAATGGACAATTCTACGAAAAAACTCCTAAAAAAGCATAAGAGTATTTTGAATTCCTTGCTAAAAATGCACAAACTTGAGATAATAAAAGAATTCAAAACGCCCAAGCTACTAGTATTGCATCAAACATAGGTTTACACCAATTGAGTGAAATTGATAAATTAAAAGAAAAATTGGTAACACTAACCAAGAAGATTGAGACCTTAAAAATTAAAAAGGAAACACCTACTGTCAAGGAACCCGGGGCAAGTGTTTATTGCCTTATATGTGATAGCCAACCACATAAGATAGATGACTGCCCTACGATCCCCACGTGTAGAGAAATAATGCAAGGATAACAATCTAGTGAATTAGCTATTAATGCGATCAATCAATTCCGTCCATCATATCAGGGACAACATCAAGGGGGAAATCCATTTTTTGAAACCGTTAATCCGGGCTGGAGGAATCATCCTAATTTTGGAAGGAGAAATGATGAGCATCAATGCCTCAACAATTTCATTACGCTCCACCTCCACCTATTCCACAAATTCCTACACATAACCCAAGATCGTCTCAGAACATGCGACCATATCCAAATACATAATTCTTTCCTAAGAAGTGATCCACTAAAGAGACTCTTCAGTAATTCATGGCTACACAATCTATATTATGGGCCCAAAGTAATCGAGTAATGGATGGCATAAAAGGACAGCTGACTCTTATAATTCAAACACTGAGTAATCAACAGAAAGGTTAATTGCCTACTCAACCATATCCAAATCCATATGATCAAGTAAATCAAGCTGAAGCATCTTCCAATGCCCAAAATAATCTTAAACAAATGCAAGTTGTCACGATGCTTAGGAATGGTAAAGTAATTGTCAAAACATTCATCCTAGGGTGGCTAAGTCTAGGAAAGAATTGTAACCTAAGCAAATAGTGGAAGCTCAAACATAGATGGAAAATCAAGTGAAGTTAAATAAGAATGAGAAAGCACAAAAGAAAGACATAGAAAAAGAGAAGGAAAATGAAGGTGAAAAAGAAGTAGAGTTTACTTCAAGGGAATATGTTCCCAAACCACCATTCCCTCAAAGATTCCTATAATCAAAGAGAGATGATCAAGTTGCAAAAGTATTAGACATGTTCAAGCAAGTCAAAATCAACTTACCTCTAATTGATGTAATTAAGCAAATTCCTGTATATGCCAAATTCTTAAAGGAATTGTGCATGGTAAAAAGAAGGCTAAATGTAAAAAAGAAAGCCTTTCTAACTGAACAAGCTAGTACTGTACTTCATGGTCGTATACCCCCTCAGTATCATGCCACATAGGGGATTATTATATCAGCCGAGCACTGCTTGATTTAAGGGCAAATGTAAATTTACTCCCATACTCAATTTATGAACAATTGGGTCTGGGAGAAATAAAGCCCACTCATGCGACACTTTAACTTGCTAATAGGTCTATTACAATCCCAGAAGAATAGTTGAGAATGTATTGGTTCTGTTAGAGGATTTTTGCTTCCTAGTAGATTTCATCATACTGGATACACAACCCTTAACTAATGTGTCTGCTCCAAATTTGACACCTGTTATATTTGGTAGACCATTCCTTACTACTTCAAAGACACTTATCAGTTGCAAGAATGGATCAATGAAAATTTCCTTTGGAAATATTTAAATCGAGACTAATATTTTCCATATGAGCGAACAGTCAAATGAACAACCGATATGCAAGAGGTAGATTTCATAAAAACCATATTATAGGATTCCGTAGATCTTGAATTCTTAGAGGTCCATTAGAGAGAGCCATTTGGTTTAGTGAGGAGAATCTAACTTTTCCAACCTAGATAGTAGAGGTGAAAGTAATTTATGATTGGTTAGAAGTGTGGCCTCTAATGTTTATGGGAAAATGGGTACCAACTATTAAACCATTGAGACCAATGTTGAATAAAGCTGAATCCTCTAAGTTGAATGCTCCATAACCTGAGAGGAAACCTCTTCCCAGTAATTTAAAGTATGCATTTTTAGGTGAAAATGAACCTACCTAGTAGTCATATCCTTTGATTGACATTAGATCAGGAGTGTAAACTAGTTAAGCTTCTGCAGATTCATAAGAAAGTTTAGGTTGGTCAGTGGCAGACTTAACTGGTATTAGTCCATTTCTCTACACACACCAAATTTATTTAGAAGAAGATGCCAAACCAGTTAGACAAATGTAAGGGAGGCTCAATCCGAAAATTGAAGAAGTAGTAAGAGCTGAAGTATCAAAATTACTAATGTAAGAATTATATACCCAATCTCTAATTCTAAATGGGTAAGCCCTACACAGGTAGTCCCTAAGAAATCAGGCGTTATAGTAGTTTGAAATAAGAATAATGAGTTGGTTCCAATTCAAATTTAGACTAGTTGGAGAGTATAAATTGATTATAGAAAGCTCAATGCTATAACAAGGAAAGATCATTTCCCTCGTCTATTTCTAAACCAAGTTTTAGACAAAGTAGTTGGGCGTGCATATTACTATTTCTTGGATGGTTATTCGAGGCTACAATCAAATCGATTTTTCTTTAGATGATCAAGTGAAGACTACTTTTACTTATCCTTTTGGCACAATTTCTTATAAAAGAATGCCCTTTGATCTTTGTAATGCTCTTGATACCTTTCAGCGCTGCATGATTAGCACTTTTAGTGAAATGGTAGAAGAAATCGTGGAATTCTTTATGGACATTTCTCTGTTTACGGTGATGCCTTTGAGCAGTGCTTAAAGAATTTTCATTTGGTCTTGACTCGGTGTGAGAAGAAAAATCTAGTGCTTAACAAAGAAAAATGTCATTTCCTGGCGACTAAAGGCATAGTTTTAGTTCACATTGTTTCCAAAGAGGGCATCCAAGTTGATCAAGCTAAGGTAGAATTAATTCAAAATCAAGCTAAGGTAGAATTAATTCAAAAACATCCCACTCAACAATCTATTAAGGATATTCACTCATTCTTGGGCCATGCGGGATTTTATCGGCGTTTCATTCAATCCTTTAGGGAAATTTCAAAAACCCTTGCGTCATTTATTAACACAAGAGGCATCTTTTGAATGGACACCACAATTTCAAGGGGCATTTGAAAAACTCAAAACCTGTTTAACTCTAGCTCATATCCTTTAATCTCCTGACTGGTCACTTCTACTTGAACTTATGTGTGATGCAAGTGACTATGCTATTGGTGTTATGCTAGGGCAAAGAAAAGACAAGAAAGCACATGTTATTTATTATGCAAGTAAAACCCCTAAATGATGCTCAAGGAAATTACACGACAACTAAAAAAGAGATGTTAACAGTTGTCTTTACCCTTTAGAAATTTTGCTCTTATCTGATTGGTTCAACAGTTAAAGTGTATACTAATCACTCTGTGTTGAAATACTTGTTGACCAAACAAGAAGCAAAACCAAGTTTAATAAGTTGGATTCTAATATTACAAGAGTTTGACCTTGAAATTAGAGATAAAAGGATGTTGAGAATGTGGTAGCTAATCATTTATCAAGTTTACCGATAAAGGCTTACTCAGTTGATGAAATTCAAATAAATGATAGCTTCCCGGATGAACAATTGTTCAATGTAGCTACAATAACAGCACCCATACCTCCGTGGTGTGCTAACAGTGCAAATTATTTGGTGATTGGAAAAATCCCAAAAAAATGGAGTCCTAAGGATAGAAGGAAATTTATGAGAAATGTCCAAGTTTTCATTTAGAATGATCCTTATTTATTTACATATTGCCCAGACCAGGTAATTCGATGTTGTGTTCCCGAATGGGAAGTTCAGGGCATAATCGAATTCTGCCATTCCCAAGATTATGGTGGCCATTTTTCCACAAATAAAACAGCTTCCAAAATTTTACAATGTGGATTTTATTAGTCCACCTTATTTAAGGATCTTTACCACTTTTGTACCATGTGTGATAGATGTCAACATTTAGGGAGCCTAACCCTTAGAAACATGATGCCTTTTTCCCCTATTCTAGTTTTGCAAGTTTTTGACTGTTGGAGAATAGATTTCATGGGCCCCTTTCCTATGTCCTTTGGTTTGAATACATTTTAGTAAGAAGAGGTTGTGTTTCTAAATGGGTTGAAGTAATTGCCATAAGAACAAATGATCATAAAGTCGTGCTCAAAGTTCTTTATGAGAATCTATTTTCACGCTTTGGAATGCCACGAGTGATTATAAGTCATGGAGGAAAACACTTTTGCAATTAGCCAGTGGGTATGCTATAAAGTAATTACAGTGTAGTTCATAAGGTTGGTACATCATATCATCCATAGACAAGTAGCCAAGTAGAACCTGCAATTAGAGAAATAAAGCAAATCCTTGAAAAAACGATCAATCCAAACCGTTAGGATTGGTCATTAAGATTGATTGACTCCCTATGGGCGTATTGCATGGCTTATAAAACAACTCTAGGGATGTCTCCATATCGTTTGGTTTATGAAAAGCCGTGCCACATGACCATTAAATTCGAGCATAAAGCTTATTAAGCTATCAAACAATTCAATATTAACATTGACAAGGCTTGGTTACATCGTAAACTATAAATTATAGAAATGGACGAATTACGGAACGATGCTTATGAAAATACCTAATTCTTAAAGGGAAAGATGAAAAAGCTCCACGACTAGCGTATAGCTCGTCGTTCATTCCATGAGGGACAAAAAGTGCTCTTTTATCACTCACAACTTCATATTTTTCATGAAAAATTGTAATCTAAATGGACTGGTTCTTTTATAGTATAAAGTGTTTCTGAACACGGTGCTGTTGAAATACAAAATCTAAAGAATAAAATCACTTCAAAGTAAATGGGCACCGACTCAAACTGTATTTAGAAACTTTCGTGGGATTAGTCGAGTCATGGGACCTTTTGGATCCCTTGCCATACGATTAATTTCTAACCAAAATTATTATATTAGATGTATAGTAGTTAGTTGGAATAATTTTTCTTTTTTGGCTTGGATAGAATAGTTTTAATTTTTCTCTATTTTACGTTCATTGCTCATTCTTTCCTGTTAATTCTCTTTATTTTCTTTTATCCAATTTTTGTGTTATTTGTATTTTTTCTCATTCTACTATTTATCTCATGCTTAGAAGTATTATGATAATTTTCTTATTCCACACTTTATATATTATCTGATGATGCTATTCTTGCTATTAATGCGACTTTAACTACATATGACATTAACATAAGGTACTTCTTTCCGCTTATTTTCTATTCTTTTCTATTTTTTTGGCATTTTATTGCTTTTTATTATTTGTTTTGTCATCATTAGTCACTTGCATTATAAGTTGGGGGTACCATTTACATATTTTTTATATAATTTCATCTTTCCTCCAATATTATTCTTGCACGACGCACACATTGAGAATAATGTGACTATTAAGTTGGGGGGGATGGTTATTAATATGTAGGCTTCCTTACATATTATCGATGACTAATGTATGTGTCACTTTCTAATTTCATGGTGATAGTAGTCATAAAATTAACAGATGGTTTGATGTTCAATTTTGAAATAGAAAACTAAATTTTAAATAGAGTATAAACTTTTCTTCTGTATTAAAGACTTATCACTTAAGACCATTGAAATGAAGGCATGTTAAGGATTAGAATTCATGAGATTTAGTTATTCAAGTATGCCAAGACGGAGATGGAGACTTAACAAGCTATATTTTGTGAGCTTTTGAGCTTAATCTTTATTCTTGAGGGTTTTATACTCATTGTTCTACATTATTTCTTTCATCCCATTTTTCTTGAATAGCTTCATCACACTATTTTTCTTTGGTATTAAATGCACAAGATACTAATTTTGATTTACATGTATGGATCATTGCTTTTGACAAAGTGTTATGAGCCTAAAGAGTGATGATAGGCCATATTTCTTACATTTGGAAGCTTGTAACCTTTCTTTGATTACATTACCTTTGGAGCCTTTCTAAAAATAAAAATTTATATAATATGTAAAGTCTCTTATTTTAGCCATAATTATAATCCTTTAGCCTTAAATATGTATAGATGAACCAACCCTTGCATGTCATGGGATACTTATGCAAAATTGGTAACAAAGTGCATAGGGGTGAGTTCATAAAAAAGAAAAAGAAAAGGATATAGCAATTCATGTATTCATTATTATTAGTCCTATGAATGAAAAAAAAAATAATAATAAAGCTTCAGTGTTTGGCATTCAAAGACTTGAAAGGAGAAAAGTTCGGGAGTACTTCATTGCATTATCATTATAATTCCTAGACATGCACTTTGATTTTTCCTATCCTTTGTTTGTCTAACCAATACCCATGGCCAAGCTACAACCTAGGAAAGACCTAATGGACTCTATGTGAAAGAAACTCATAAGAGCTTGATCAATTTCAAGTGATTGATAGTAGCTTTCTTGTTTATGCACTAATACATTTCATTCACGAAACTATGCGACACTCAATGTTTTAATTCTTTCATTCAGTTTTTGATTTGGGTTCATTGCACTTATTGGATATTGCATCCATACATGAACCACGAGAGTAACCCTTTCAAGTGATGTCATTTGAGAGTGAACATCCTAGTGAGAGTTGAAGTCAAAACCGTGATCTTTGAGTATATTTGTTAACTATGTTGATTGAATGATAATACTTAACACACTTGAAATTAAATGGTTGAAAGGTTAGGTGAGTCTAAAGTACATTTGAAAAAATTATTCAAAATTTTAAAGTTTGGTTACTTTTTTCATATGAATTTGAATTAGAAGTTCTTGAAATTATTATTACCATCCATAGAGTTGGTTTAAGAATTTTATGGGTAGATTCATTGAAAACCCTCATGAGACTTCATTCGTCCCCTAGCGGTAACTTAGGGGTTTAAAAGATTTGCTACACATAGCTAAATGTAGCCGTGTTTCTGATGAAAAGAGAAATAGGTAATAGTTTACATTTGTTTTAATTAAGTCATTGCTAGGGACTAGCAATGTTCAAGTTGGGGAGTGTGATTACTCTTGAAAGTGTAAGTATGAACTCCATAACTTAGCATTAGAAGCATGCATTACTTACTAAATTTTTGAGTTTTGTTAATCTTTATCACTTATTTGGTTTAGTCTCTTTATTTCAAGAAAAAAGAGGAAATAGTTGTGATTAGCAGCGATGAAGATGAGAAACATAAAACCAACGAGCCTTCAGTACCCACACAAAGAGCTCTAATTCAGACTAGAGCAAGAACATGAAGAGAAAAGCAAAGCAGAAAGTCAGAGTAACTATTGTGGTCTGCACCATCTCCCAAACGGTCTAGACCACTACAACATAAACCAAAAGAAACTAAGCTACTATGGTCTGGACTATAGCCACGGGTGGTTCGAACCACTAGATAGTTTTAGGCACCGTTTTGTATTTTTTAGGTTTTTTTTAAGGGCTCTATAAATAGAAACTTTGAGGGGATGTTTTGGGACTTCGTTCCAGTCGTCATATATATTTTTTTACAGATTTTTTCTAGGGTTTCTTTAGCTTCTTTTGATTTTTTTGGAGAATGTTTTTGTGAATTCTTGGATTTTTCATTGGCACATTATCGACATTGATTACTTTTCATTTGGTTTCGAAGTACAGTATTTAAAGTTTCAATTTAACTCAATAAATGCTATTCGTTATCTTGTTCGTATTTTTATTTCTTGCGTTGCTATCAATTTTTTGTTAGGCTAAATCGCTCATTGTTGATTTAACGAATCAAGGAAGCGTGGATTATTATGAATATGCTAATGTGCGTAGATCTATGTGTATTGTGTGGAAATGTACATGTAGAGATCAATAGTTTTTAGATTTAATTTTATTTGTTTCAAAACCATTCAAAAACAAAAACCCTTAATCATAGTCTCTGTAATCACTAATAAGGATTTTTGAATCTCAAGTTTCTTCTATATTTTTTATATGAATATGTTAAATCTGTACCCTAATATTTTTTAAGAAGAAAATCATCCGGTTTTATAATCCTAAACGTGAATATAAAACTAAGTTAGGGAAAGTTTATAAGCTTTCATGAAATCATCTTTCCAACTTACTTTTCCTTTACGTGAAACGTTCCCTTCGTCTTTACAAAGTGTGGCTGGTGACTGGTGTTGTACTTTTGGTGAATGGACTATTTGGGAACAATGTTATTGAGCTTTTATTAAGAAATTCCTCCCTTTTTATCAAACCTTCACCTATAGCCTTCAAATCAAAAATTTTTATCCAAAGAAGGGTGAAGCATTTTATAAATGTTAGGAGAGATTTAACATACTTTTGAACATTTTTCCAAGTCACGGGTTAGAGTTAAGGGATGTCCTAGCCATATTATATAATGCTCTACTTCATGAGTTGCACCAGGCATTTAATATGGTCTTGGGTAGGGAATTCCTTAATCTTACCCCGAGTAAGGCATGGTCATTCCTTGAATTTTTCTTTGAACACACTAGGCCACGGGAAAGATTTGAACCTAGTTTTGAACCTCATACACTTGAAAACTATAGTGACCCTTTCCCGCGTGCTCCTTCTTCACTTGCTCTTCATGATCCATCCTTTATAAGTAGCATATGCATGGACCCCAATTATTCAGACTTTGCATGTCTCAACCTTGTTCCACTCGGTGAGGGTCAAATTGAAGAGCCCCAAGATTACGGGCCTAGTGAACCTAAGGATGCACAATTTGAGACCATTGGTACCAAATGGGACATTTTCCCTAATCACACTGGGGACGACTGTTGGGATAAGTGTCTTTCTCATCTCCCTGTGGACTCTCCTATTTAAGAGAATTTTTTACTACCTACCGAGAGTCAGGGCGACATGCAATCTTTTCCTACTACCGAGTTTGATGCTCAATCCATCCCTACCACCTCAGACCCTATTGAGAGTCTTTTGACTCCAACTGAGCATTTGAATGTCTAATGGCCTGAGGAGCACATCATGGAATATGTTGACCTTAGTTCCCTTCACTACAGACTTAAGTTTGAGAGTGGTGCACACCTCTCACCTCTTAAGTCAGCCCCACATAAAAAGTTCATTCTGGGGATTGTGAATGATCATGTAACCGATCATCATGGGAAAGTAGTAGATGTTAGGGGAAAGTACATTGATTTTCTAAGCATCGAGAGACTGATTGAACCCACCATGTCCATGTCTTTGCATGCATTATGGCCACATCTGAGGTTTCATGAACCTCACTTAGCCTTTTATGCCTTAGTGTGTTTTACACTTGAGGAGCGTCCACCTTCGGTGCTTTGTGAGTATGAAGAAAGCATTTTATTTTGTAAACCATTATGGATGCATGGGCTAGAGAGGGTGTTAGATAACCACTTGTCTTCCTTTCATTTGTAAATAGTAGATTATATTTTTTTCTTTTCCTTATTTTTATTTCTTTTTAGCTTGATTTTCTTCTCTTATTTTCTTTCATTTCTTTTTTTATTTCTTCTTCTGTACTAAATCTTTCTTTTGTCTTTTTATTTTAATTCTGTTTTTTTTTGTCCTCTTATATAGTTGCATTTATTTTCTTCAAATAAGGAAGCACTTGAGCTAATTTCCTTCCTCTCCCTTTTTATTTAGTCTTGCACTTCCAAGTTTGGTACTTCATATATTTATATAAGTTGCTGTTGGGAGTGTTGTAGACTCTAGGTTGGGGGCTGTATTGGGTGATGCCTTAAGAGGCTTAAATAATGGGTACATGCTTAACTTCTATGTTCTATATTGATTAATCATTATGTCCATCATTCATCATGCTCACTTTGCACACTATGGACCCACTTATTTTCTATGGTTCTCACACTGGGGACAATGTTTAGTTTAGGTTGGGGAGTAGCATTCGCATGATAGAGTTTGCATGATGACCCTCATTTGTGCTAAAATTGTCAAAATTTTTCAAATTTTTGAGCATCTTTGAGCTAGAATGCATAAGTGAGCATCTTTCTTCTTGCATGTCGGCTTTTTTGGTTTAGTTGATTACAGAATTAAGTGAGATAGTGATGAGTGAATCTTGTTCAAGCGTTAATAGGAAACATAGTTCAAATTGAATGTGTCATGACCTTGTGCACTTTTTGACTATCATGGAAAAGAGTTTATGTTCTTAGGAGTAGATTTTGTTTAGCATTGGTTAATTAAGCATTCTTGGACTAGGTGGAGACTTATAACCCTTTTTAGTGAGCTTTTGAGCCTGTCAATTTCTTTTCTTGAGGGGTTGCACATAACTACAACTCTTTTATTCTACACTTTGGTTTTCAATGCATTAACTGCATCGCATACACTTACATGAGCTTCACTTGGCATAGTATGAGTTGTTGTAAGCTTAGAAAATGATGCTAGGCCTTCTTTGCTATTTGGGCCTTTTTATCCTTTCTTGAATATCAATTATCCTAGGAACCAACTTGAAACCTTTTAATAAAGTGTGTTATATTTCTTGTCTTGGTTTCCACCTCATATATTATTCCTTAAGCCCATTCACACACTTTAAGCCTTACCCTCACATGTTTTGGGTTATGAAAGTGCCTCAATATCAGTGAGGTTAACGCAGATTAGGAATGGGGACTTTTAAGAGCATATTGAGCTAAAATGTTAGGTGGAGAATTCAGTTGTACTTCAATTCAAAAATAAAAAATAAAAAATCCATTACTATTGTTTATGAAATTATGGGACTTGTACATCATTTGAAATATTTGTGATTGTCTCAAAGGTAGTATTTAATGTGAATAAGCTTCTTGTTGGGGTCTTTGATAAGGTTGGAAAGAATATGGGTAGTTTGCGACTTGTATGCACTTGAACATCTTTACCCCAAGACATGTACTTTGATTTCCATATCTTCCATTGTTAACCACTATCCCTGACCAAGTTACAACAAAAATAAAGACCTAGTGGATTCTAAGCAAGAAACTCTTATATTGTACATGTTGTGGTCTTGTGTAGGTTGTGTGATGTAATCTCCTGCACAAGCATTGGAACATTTGTATGAGCTGTCCACTTTGAACTTCAATTTAGTTCACTTACTTATTTGTGGGATTGTGTGCAACTATGATAGCATCATATGCTAATAGGTATGTGTGAACCATTGATGAGTGAACTTCTTTCTATGAGTGGTACCCTGTTAGTGTTTGAAGTCAAAACCTAGCTCTGTTTATGCTCTTGCAACCTTGTTGAATAAATGAAGCAGTTTTGCATATATACTCTTCCAAATTCGATAGTCCATGCATTTATGCTTAGCACTTGGAAATTACACATGATATTTGGGTTTTGTGACTTATTGGGCATAAGCATTATTCATTTTTTATCTTGATCACTTTTTAACACTTTGAGACTATATCATAGAATTTTGTAGGTAAATTCATTGCAAACTCTCACGAGATCTTACTCGTCCACTGGGGGAAACCTAGGGGTTTAAAGGGATTGCTGCACTTGCTAAGTGTAGTCGTGTTTCCAATGAAAAGAGAAATATATTAGTAGTTGCATTTCATTTTCAATAAAGAGGATTACTAGGGACTAGCAATTTTAAGTTGGGGGACGTGTGATTGCACTTGAAAAGTGTAATTATTAATTCTATACTTTTATAATTTTAATGCATTTATATGTTTAAATCAAAGGTTTTAATGTTAATTTGTCATTTAAAAGTTTTATTCTTTTAATTGTAGGGGTATGGAAGGAAAACCATTCAAGAAAAGCAAGTTTGGAGCTTAAATGTGCAAACCACTACACGTGTCCAGCACGACACCCTCCAAAACCTGAATCCGTCGTCTTCAAGGTCAAAATTGCATCAGAAGTTGGGAACACTTGCATGGAGTAGGTGTCCGGACACCTTCAGGACCGTAGAATACAAAGCTAGAAAAAAAAAAAAGAGGAGTCTGGAACCTATTGCCGTCCGGACACCCGAGGACACGTGACGCTTTCTTATTTTAGGGTTTTGTGCGTGGGTTATAAAAAGGGAACACACAGCCGTTTGAGGAGCCGTTCTAGCCATCACTAGGAATAGTTTTGGATAGTTTTCTTTAAGTTTCTTTCATTCTTTTCATTGTTCTTGAAGATTCATCGTGCATTAGGGTCTACAATTTCAAGTTCATTGCTTTAAGGGTTTATATCACTTCTTTAATCCTACGTTTTTTTCCAGAGTTGATTTCTGTGTAAGTTACTTTCATTTAAGCTTTTTAATATATGATTTGTGAATTTCAATTGGTAGATCGGATAATGATTTACGTGTTCATTACTTTCATTTCTTCTAAAATAATGCCAGTATAGAAACCCTAGTTACAATTGATAGATCGGATAATGATTTACGTGTTTATTACTTTCATTGCTTCTAAAATAATGTCAGCGTAGAAACCCTTGTTACAAGAACAGGTAGTTCATGAAAGTACTCTGGGATATACGTAGATCCTTTGCATGGGTTTCGAAAGTACATGCATAAGGATCTACCATTTGAATCTATTTTATTTGAAACCATTCGAAAACAGAAACCTTTAACCATATTCGTTTGAAATCACTGGTATGGGTTTTCGATTATAAATTTTCTACATATTTTTGAACAGGATTATAAATAGGCTTCGAGTAAAAAACTCTGAATTCGTTTATTTGAAAATCTTTCGAAAACAAAAATCTTTAACCATATTTGCTTGAAATTACTGGTACTGGTTTTTGATTCAAATGTTCTTCATAATTTTCAAACAAAACAAAATTTCAAGTTTGAAAGTAAACATCCCAGAGTAAAGTAGTGAACTACCTGAACTTGCAAGTTGAATCAAGAACTTCTTCATTATTGATTTCATTACTAAATTCTTATTGTCGTAGTAATTAATTCGATTAAACTATTTTCAATTTATTCTGAATTTGTTATTTTATTTATTTTTTATTATCTTAATTTAGAATCAAAATTCCTTCACTCCACCATTCTCAACTCAACCCATTCCTAAACATCCCATAAATCCAAAATTAGTTTAGATTAACTTAGGTTTCACCTACTAACTAAAGTGAACAAGTCTAGAGCTTTTAACAAAGCTTTCCTTGTGGAGATGACCTCGGTTCTCACCGAGTAAGACTACGACCACCCTCTTGCATTTGAGAGGTAGAATCTGAACACATTTTAGGGTCAGTCAATGGTATTTTGCTTATAGAGAGATTTCTAAGATTATCTAAAATTTATCCAAAGAAAAGCATGGATTAGGTAGAACCTAGACTATAAACATGAAAATGATAACTTAATAAAATTTTAACTTAGAAGAAATATTTTTATTTCAAAAATACTAACATGATAACCTTGTCACTTAATCAAATAAAGTATGGGCAAACAATTTGGAGAAAGGGATTTGTACCAAAACTTTGAATCTTTGAAAAGAAAAACTCAAAGACTTTCCAAACACACTTGAAAACACCAGAGCGGGGCTGGCTCTTAGAGAGGGGATGTGGGTTTTTTTCGGTTGGGAAAGGAAGAAGAGAGGGGCTATTTTTCTGTTGGGAGAGGAAAAAGAGAAGAAGTTTGGAATTTCTGCCAAAACCCTTTGGAAACAAACTCCTAGTGGCCGGCCTCAAAGGAAAGGGAGAGGGAGCCAAATGAAGGAGAAGAGAGGAGGAAATGGGGCTGGTTTGAGGATGAAGAAATGATGAAGAAGAGCCTTCTACCTAGAGCAAAAAAAGTGACAAAAATGTTTGCATATCAAACTAATCAAAAAAGTTTGCTAAACAAGTTATTCAAAAATGTTTGCTAAACATAATGAGAAAAAAATTTTGAATTACAAAACAATCAAAAAGATTTGTAAAACAAAACTATCAATCCTCTTTGGTTAACTTAGGAACCAAGCATACTTGAAATGGTGGAATAGCAAAAAGCTTTGTTAAAGACACTAAGCAAAGTTATTTGCTAACCTAAATAGGCAAACTAAGATAAATAACATGTTAGGCAAACAAATTTACAAAGAAAAGTAAGCAAATAGTTTTCAATAACTAGTTAATCACAGTAGTTTGCAAAGCCAAGTTAATAAAAAAGTTTGTAAATCAAAGGAAGCATAAAAGTTTGCAAAATGTCACTTTAGTAACCTCTTTGGCAGCTTGAACAAAAAATGGGCCGGCTTCGCGTAAGCCCCTGGCTTAAGCCATGTTTTGCAAAGTTCAAACTTCACCTGGGAAGGTTCGGACCATTTTACGACCTTTGGCACAGTTTTTAGGGGATTCTAAGATCTCTAGGGACACTTTTCAAAGCAATTTAATCATTTAGTTAAAAATCTAGGTTAAAAAGAGTTTTCTAAAATCGAGTTATGTTCATTTGAAAATTACTATGCAAAAACAGACTGAAATAGAGATGGGATATCAAAACTTCTCTGTAACCTATAGAGGTATACTCCGAAGGATTTTCACCACCAAAAATCAATTGTAAGGACTCCTAAAATGTTCTCAGAATGACTCTAGTGCCTTTTTATGAACTACCAAATGACTAGGGAAAATTTAAGTCAAGACTTTGAAGGAAGTCCTCAAGAATCAATTTTACCTATCTTGACCATACCTGTACCTCGAGGGACATGTATTGATCATTTCCATGTGATTTCAAAGTCTTTTGACTTGATTTGATGATCTCAATAATGTTTGTGGCTTGGTTGTTGCAGTTTTATTGATAAATGTAGTTTTGGACATTTTGATGCCAAAACTTCCTCTGACGGTGCTTTTTGCACATTCGAAGCCCAAATTTGAACTCTCCCACATGTTCTCATTTGATCTGGAGTTTCTCAGATTTTTTGGATTTGATTCGATTGTTCTAGCAAATATTGCCTTACGGGCTCGCCGACAGTCCCCAAAATTGAGTTTTGAGGCATGTTGACCTTTGAAAGTTGAATTTGATCAAATTTTTAATATGGGAATGATATATTCATCTTCGTGATTGTATTTGTAAGTTCCCACGAAATTTGGATCTCGTCTGAGCTCTCAGTTAAACTTTGCTCTGAATCTAGGGGCAAAATTATCATTTTTGACCTAACAATTTCCTAACATTGAACTGGGGCTAATTTCCTTGTCTAAAGCTCAAGAAAAATTCTAAAAAATATTATAAAAGTAAAATTGAAGACTTATAGCGATATTTTTTTATTAGAATGAATTTTAAAAATGCACAAAGTGTTAGGCAAAAACGAGGTGTCAACAACTACCCCTCTTTGTTTTGTGCTTTCCAAGTTCTAAACAAAGATTGTGGGTCCCAAAAATTTTACCCAATTCATAGAGAGAATTCCATTATGGAGGTCCTGGTTTTAACGAATCATGAATCAAAACTCAGATCAGGATTAAACCATGTAACGCTAGCCAAAAGGCAAGATGATGATTTGCCTCGAGCCTAGTTGCCAATCCCTTTGGCGGCATGGCTTGTGGCAAATTTCTTTGACTTCTTAGCTAATTTTCAAGCTTGTTTGATTGTCATCTTTACAAGGTCTTTTACCTAACAAGTTTGGCTAGAATATTTGCTTGACATGTCTTGCAAAAACTTTTATCTAACAAATTTAGCAAGATTATTCTCTTGACATGCTTTGCAAGTATTTTTACCTAACCTTCTTTGCAAAATTCTTTGCCGAGCAAGTTTAGCAAAATTTTTGACTAAGAAAATGTCTACAAATAGAACCCATCATCCTTGTCCATTTTTAATTTCCAAACCAAGAAATCCACTCTCTACATTCATTTCACAAAACGTGATCTTTGTTGAAGGGAAGCTAAAACTCCAAGCTTTGGGGCATTAAAAGCAACTCAAATTTTCAAGTAAGTAGCAATCTACCCCTCTCATTAATTTTTAGAAAAAATTCAATATTATGTTTACAAGGTTTTCCTCTTTTCATGTATTTTGAGATTATGAAAGACTAAACGAATGAATATTGAAAGTCATGTTTTTATCTCTTTTCTTAGAAAAATTGATTTTATTTAGAAAAATTTAGAATGCCATCAAGCATGCTTCCTACCATTTTCTTTATTGCTTCCTCATAGGATTGTTAAAACCAAATGCCACAAAAGTTCCACCAACGATCATGCTACATCCTCCCAGTGAGGTCCCATGTCCATCAACTATGCCCATAAAAAGACCCACAACTAAATAAAGAATGGCAAAGTGCCTAATCATTAAGTATTCCCTCCCGTTCCCATAATTTCAGTTGATAAGAGGTACATTTCACAAGATCATTCCTTGCAAAACTTAGTGAAGGATACTCCTTTCTTTCGTAACTTAAAATTCCATTCCTCTGTGTTGATGTGGTTTTCTCATGTTTGTGCAATAACCCTTATAGTCGAGGTACTTCTATGAAGTGTTTAACAATTTTATTGGAACTGGGTTTACAAATGATGAACGGGCTCTTATTAATGGGCTTTGGAGTCTTTATGAACTTTGGGCGCATTAACTTTTGTTCTAACTTGGTCAAAGCTTTGATTAAAAGATGGTTTACTGATACAAGCACCTTTCATTTTAGGTTCTTTGAGCTTGGCATCACTCCATATAACTGGTTCATGATTACTAGCTTTAACTTTGAAGAGAACCAGGTGGTTGTTAGAGAATGCTCAGTTGAGCGTGCCAAAGAGTTCTTGGAATTGATGATGTTGGCTTTGAATGTAATTTCAAAGAAGTTTAGACTGCAACCTTCATTGCTTAAAGCCTGGTTTTTATTTAGAGCAAGTTTCTCGGCCAGAAAGCCTAAAACAACTTAGGAGATGGATGCTCCTAATCTGGGTAGGTTTCTTTGCTTTTACTGCTTCCTCTTACTTCATGCGATTTGCCTTTAGAGGCATTGATACTTGGGAACTTTACATAGAGGAGAGATGTTGGGCTCAATTTAATAATAGCGAATTAAGGGTTCCCTAAGATCCTCCTACTACCACTTATGTTGACCTGTCAACTCTGATTCCTAGGCCCATCCAAGCTATAGATTTACTGATACCTAAAGAAGATGATTATAATACCTAGTTTTACAGAGTTCCCCTTAGGCTAATTTAGGCAGTGCTTTCTCCTGACATAGAATAAAAAATTAGCAGTGTGTCAAAGATGTACTAAGATTAGA
Source organism: Sideroxylon spinosum (assembly GCA_003260245.2). NCBI lineage: Eukaryota > Viridiplantae > Streptophyta > Magnoliopsida > Ericales > Sapotaceae > Sideroxylon > Sideroxylon spinosum. The sequence continues at coordinate 14,624,580 of QLOD02000030.1, read as the reverse complement.
CCCAAATGAAGGGGTCATTTCTCGTACAATTCATGAAGAGACTTTGACAACTTTGAATGCTGTGAGCATTATTATTCACTCCTGTATTCTTTTACTAGAAACTTTTCTTATTCGATTTTCCTTTCTTTCATAGAATCATCTTCGTCAGAAGCTGAGGGACAATAACATCAATTCTGATTCAGATGCAAAAGACGATGAACAGCCACAAGACCTTGCTTTAATAAATCTGAGAGAAGATAAAGATAATGAAGAGTCCTCTCAATAATCAATGAGTTTTAACCAAGAAGATGTTAATGTCAGCTAGAACTTAGGTGATCAGGGTTGTTATGCTCCTAATCCTTTTAACCAATCAATGGGCCATGATTACCAGGTACAAATTCAAAAATGACCTATCAGTGGGAAGGAGTTACCTATCACCTGGATCCTTTCGTTGAGAGTAACCTTCCCATGTCATGTTAACCGGGCTTTTCTACAGGAGTGATATATTAGTCTCCCTACCTAACTGACTCCCTCATCTCTTTAGACTTTATTCTAAAATCCCACTCCTTATTCCATCCTTTCTATTGATAATGAAACTGCGAATCTTCTCGTTATACCTTTGACATCCCCATATCATACACCTAACCTAAGGGGTTACAAGTGGCCATCAGTTCAGCAAGGTATGTTTAATGTGTATTACGGCACACCAACTTATCAAAGTCCCTGAGAAGATGGAGCTGATGATCAGGGTTAAAGCCTTTCAGAGTTGTTATCAATCTATTATTGTAATAGATCTCACAATATTTTGCTAGTGGTTAGAAGAAATTGCTTGTTTTGTAATGAACCACTAACATCCTATATAAAAGTAATGCAAGAAAACGTCACCTACTTGGCAAAGGTTATTTTCATGGTTTGTTATTGATAATCTCCTTCTTTTGCTTTGCAGACCAAAGTGGATCCTCGATCGGGTCATGTTCAGTTGGTAGTATGGCATGATGACTTGTCCATTAGTGATAAGAACATATTCCAAAATAGATTTGGTGACACAAGATCGCTGATTGATGTTGCAGTCCTTCCCTGGTTTGTGACAATGTCAAACCAATTTTGGCACCTTGATCTTTCTTTATTTTGTGTTTCTTATTATAAGCTTTTTCCTACTCCAGAAGAGTACCAATGAATGCTATTTGGACCATCTGACATAGGCAAAAGCATAACACCTTTCCGAAATGGTGGCTTTGTTAAAGCCATGAAAGAGGTGACTAATTTCCTCAAAAGAATACTTCAAACTTTGGATTCCTTTGTTCCACTTTTTGAGCTTTTGACTTTATTGGGCTAATTTCAAACTTTGGAAGGCTTTCATACCAATTATCATGAATTTTCTAAAAAATGAAGGTATGGTAAACTACTAGTATTAATAGCTTGGGTGTAGCCATGATCAGATCTTACTATTTCCCCACCTTGATATGATAGTTGATGAGATTCTATAGCTTCATTCATCGTTTAAAATTTGGATATTTCATTGTCCATATGGTCGCAGTTTAGATAGATAGATGTTTATCTTCTTCACTTTTATTTGAAGGCTCTCATTTCGGTGCTTCAATTGAACTGCTTTATCTGTGGACTGTTAGGCACATGGTAAGCATGGGGATACCCAATCACTTTTGCTTTTCTAACACCATTATCTATTTTATGGCTGTGAGTCATGAAAACTAATTCCAAATAAGAAGACCTCTTCCAAACTCCTTTGATGATTATATTTATTTGTTATTAGCTCAGACTTTCTTGCTATACCTGTTGTGGGTCTTAGCAGTGTAATTGCTTTCATGGGTACCAGAATATTACGCTAGTATGTGATGTGTTAGGATATCCTCACTTCTTGTGATACTACCAGTATGTGTTTCGATTCTGTAATTGTGTTGATGACGTTCAAGTGATCGAGGCCCACCAAATGTGGGAGGGTAATTAATACTTATCTTATCCTTCTAGAAGCGTATTACAGAGTTTCACTGTCCTTGAATACTCTGACTGGCTTGCATAAGAGATAGCTCGTACTAATAAGTTCTTCATCCTTCCTCCACCTCCATCTGGTCCTTTGACTTTTGAAGCTCAAATTGCCTAGTCATCTTCCATCAGGCTCGGCATAGGGAGACAGATTAATGTCTTGAGAACTTTGGGTACCAAACTGGTAGATAGTGAACAAGCTCAAACTTAGATTGAACAAATTGCTTCTTCATCCAACTTTGGTCTCGTGACATCTTCGAAGCATTCCCTTGAAAGAGCCCGTCGTTCCCCTAATGGAGCCATAGAATATGCAGTTACCAAAGATAATCTCATTGCTCATCTTGAAGATGAAATTATAGTTTCCAAAGCCCATCTTGATGATATTACTTCCGCCAAACATTCTGAAAGCCTTAGAGTAGAGAGGGTTGAAAAAATTTTCATGGATTTGCAAATTTATCATAACTAGATTACTACTCTCAAGAACTCTTTCATTGATCAGGTGGCTATGCTGCCCCTTGATATTATTAAGTTTTATCAAGAGATTAAAGGGCTCTGTTATATCAGCTAGCTCTCTTTGATCTTTATAATGAGTATCTCATCCTGTATTGCAATTGAAAATTTTTATAACCCTATATATCATTTCATATAAAACTGTTACTATTAGTATCCATGTAACCTCTATTGATTCCAATCAAAATGAACAATTCTTTTCACGTATTATTTACGCCTTGTTTTTGGTGAATGCAATCAAAATGGAGGTGTAATAGAAGGTACCCCTTTATTGATTCCCAGGATCCTAACCCAGATAATGTGGCTCCCTGATGGTGATAAAACATGTTTTGAGGAGTTAATGTCTTTGTCATGTCTTCTTTCTTTATTCTTCCAACATTGGTAGATCTTCAACTCAACATTAAGGAGAAAATGATCATTTAACCACTTATGCACCATTATTACCCATAGATACACACACATAAACCTTTTTCTTTATCCTAATGTTGCCATTATTGCCCTTAGGGTTTTCACCAATGCCAGCTATGCCATTGTTGTATAACAACACCCTTTTAGGTTTTCACTGTTTCGGAATTTTTGTATCTTGCCATGATCCTAATTTGTTACCTATAACGCCCGCAAATGGGTTGTCACCATAACCTCTAAACATGCATTTATTTTATTTCGTTTATACACATAAGAATCTTTGAACAAAACAGTCCTCATGATCATTTTATTACTAAACAAATTCCTTACAAGAGAGATCTTTTATGAGTAAAACATCATTACATTATCAGAGTTAATAGGGCTTGGGAATGCTTCTCCATCCATCTCTGCTAGTATGAGGGCTCCTCCTAATATGACTTTCTAAACAATGAATGGTCCTTGGTAATTGGGCATAAACTTTCCATTAGCTTTTGCCTGAATAGCTAAGTTACGCTTCAACACCAAATCTCCTGCCATGAGCAATCCTTTACTGATAACATTGTAAATTATTTAGCCTTTCTAATTTTTTTTCATCTAACAATGCAAGATTCTCTTCTTATTTCTAGATCCATTCAGCTTCATCAAGTTTTGCCTCCATCATAACCCTTAGTAAGGGTTTTTCCACTTTCACCTGGAGAACAGCCTCTGTTCCATAAACCATAGAGTTAAGGGCTGCCTTAGTTCATGAACGTATCGTGGTTCTGTAAGCCATCAAAGCATATGGTAACTTGTTATGCCAATCCTTGAAAGTATCTGTGGTCTTCCTGATAATCCTTTTGATGTTCTTATTTCCTGCTTCCACTGCCCCATTCATCTGAGGGCACTAAGTTACTAAATTCTAATGAACAACCTTGAACTCCTTTAACAATGCTAACATATCATCATTGTTCAAATTAGTAGCATTATGAGTGATGATAGACTCAGGAAACCTAAATTGGCAAATCAAATTGCGCTTGATAAATCAAACTACCACATTCTTTATCACATTGGCATAGGACTCTACCTCTATCCATTGGTGAAGTAGTCAATTGCGACTAAAATGAATCAATGCCCATTTGAAGCATGAGGTGTTATGGATCCTGTTAATGTATGTAATTAATATAAATACATTAGTTTTAATGTAGTGTTAATGTTTGAGTTGTATCTAGTCATTAGGTGATTCGAATGGACACCAAAGTAATGTGTATAGTCACTCTCTTGTGCATAGTCACTCTCTAGAATTCATTCTGAGTGTGAAGAATTCATCTCAATCATATTGTTTAACATGGTATCAGAGCATATGTGATTGAGTAAAGTAGTAGTGTGTGAAATAGTGAGTCAATAAGTTAGTGAGTCACTCACTGTTTGGTTACTTTTCAAACCAAGAACTGGAGTCACTTCCAAGCAAAGGTCATTAAACCTTTGCTTGTCCAGCTACCCATAGTACCAAGAATGATCGTCGGAAGTAGGCGACCACCGTTAGAAGAGTGCCATTGCCAGAGAAGTCCCTATGCCCCCCATGCGCCACCACCATCACTGCATGTGAGCCCTACACGCCGACGCTGAAGCCGCGTGTGACTCTTCGTCTGATCTCCGACCTTCTTTGCCGAGTACTCTTCTCCCACCGGTGACTCCACTAGTATAATCAGATTGGTGATCGGACTACTAATGGTTGATTTCTCTTTTTGGTCATCACTGTTCATCAGCTGTTCATGTCTATCACTATTCAAAGCTACAGTATGTTTATCCTAAATGGCTACTAGAACTCCTGTTCACCAGAAAATAATGAGTGGTTCCGTTTCTATTCCACAACAATTGATAACCCAAAAGTTAAACAGAATGAACAACGTTTAGTGGTCCAAAGCAATTAAGATTGCTTTAACCAGGTATGGTAAGAAGAAGCATTTAACGGAGTCCACACCTCTTGAAGATCATCCTAAGTTTGATACTCAGATACAAGAAGATTCCCATCTTGTTAGTCTACTGTGAGGATATATGGGAATATATTCGTCTCTTGTTCTCCACTGATCTTACCCAGATGTACGACCTATCACTGGAGTTATTTCAGCTTCAGCAGTCCGACAAACCAGTTACTGAGTAATTTGCTTCTCTCAAACGTGTTCATGAGGAATTGAACTCTCTACAACCATTGTCCATAGATATTAATGTTATGAAAAAACAGAGGGAACAAATGGTGGTACTTCGTTTTCTTACTAAGCTAGATCCTAAGTTTGAGCCAGCCAAAGCCCAGATCCTCAATGGAGCCACTCTTCCTTCATTCGCGAAAATATATTCCAGGGTCGTTATGAGAGCTGCATCTAAGGAATCATCCACTAATTCATAGTCTGCATGTTCTGCCTTAATTAGTTAGACTCCTTTAGATAATAAAAGTATTGTTTATCCGCATGCATCTTAGCCTAGTGAACGTGGACGAGGAAGTCATGGCCGTGGTCATGGAGGTCGTGGTACTTGACCAAGATGTACCAATTGTGGCCGTGCTGGACATATTAGGGAGAATTGCTAGGATCTCCATGGGAAACCAACTCACATGGTTCATTCTACTTCATCTGATGCTTCTTCTTCTCATAAGTTTAATACAAGAGAATCATCAACTGTGACTCTCTCAGGAGAAGAATATGCCAAGTTCCTCCAGTATCAGATAGCTCATCAAGCAACTCTTCCAATAGCCTCTCTAGCCCATCAAGGTAATCCCATTACTTGTGTGTCCACCTCTTTAAATACATCTTGGATCATTGATTCTGGTGCTTAAGACCATATGTCTGGTACATCTTCATTTCTCTCAGATCTTCAGTATTCATTATTTTCCAATGTCACCACAGCTAATGGTTCATCCAATCCAGTAAAGAGTGTTGGTAATACTTGTCCATCTCCTAATTTGTCCTTCTCTTTAGTGTTATATGTACCATCTTTATCTTTCAATCTTCTATCTGTCAGTAAACTTACCAAGCAACTGAATTGCTTAATGAATTTCTTTTGTAATTCTGTGATTATTCAGGATTTGAAGACAAGGAAGAAGATTGGAGAAGGGCATGAAGCTCAGGGACTTTACTATCTGTCTGGTTCATCTGCTTCTTCATCTATCTCTTTTTCTACGGTAGTTTCTCCATTGGAAATTCATTGGGTCATCCTTCTTTTGAATGGTTAAAGTGTGTGGTTCCAAGTTTGAGTCAATTACAGTCCTTAGAGTGCAAGTCTTATCAGTTAGGAAAGCATCACCGTGCTTCCTTCAGTCCCAGAGTCAACGATAGGTCCTTAAGTCCTTTTCATTTAGTTCATTCTGATATATGGGGACCTAGTCAAGTTATGTCAAAGTTGGGTTTTAAGTACTTTGTTACCTTTATTGATGATTTTTCAAGACTTACTTAGGTTTATCTAATGAAAGATCGTTCTGAGTTATTTTCTATCTTTTAATCTTTTTGTCTTGAAATAAAAACTCAATTTGATGTGTCAATTAAAATCCTTCATAGTGATAATGCCAATGAATACTTTTCTAAACCATTCACTACCATTATGACATCTCTTGGCATGATCCATCAGTCATCTTGTTCTCGCACTCCACAACAGCATGGAGTTGCCAAAAGAAAGAATTTACATTTGGTTTAAACAGAACATTGCTTAATGTTTCACATGAAGGTTCCAAAGCCTTTTTGGGGGGATGCTATTCTCACAGCATGTTACTTGATCAATCGAATGCCGTCTTCCATTTTGAAATATTTTTCCCCTTACTCTGTGTTGTTTCCCCAAACACCATTGTTTCCTCTTCATCCACGAGTTTTTAGGTGTGCTGCATTTGTTCATCAGCTGGAAGGTAGGGTTGATAAACTTGACCCTCGTGCCATTAAATGTGTCTTTTTGGGATATTCTCCGGTATAAAAAGGGTATAGATGCTACAGTCCTTCCCTAAATCGATATCTCATATGTGCAAATGTTTCATTCTTTGAGAATACCCCATTCTTTTCTAATGATTCTTCTATTTCTAATTTAAATATGAGAGTTTTCCTTTGCCTGTAGTTTCTCCTTTTCGTCTTTTTCGTCCTAATCTACAGGTTTATACCAATTGGAGGGTGGTTCTAAAGTCTCTCCCTGATGCTTCAAGCCCTTTACATCTTCTTATCTTGTCTTCAGAACCTACTCTGGAGCCAGAATTCTGTGACCTTGATCTTCCAGTTGCTCTAAGAAAAGGTAGACAACCTGTACTTCTTATCCTATATCTAACTTTGTTTCGTATGTAGCTTTGTCTCTTTCATATTATGCCTTTGCTTCTTCCTTGTCTATTGTGTCTCTTCCTAATTCTACGTCTGAAGCACTTTCTCATTCTGGATGGTGTGATGCTATGGAAGAAGAAATGTCAGCTCTTCAAGCCAACGATACATGGGATTTGGTTATAATTCCTCCTAGGAAGTCTACAGTTGGTTGTCACTGGGTGTATAATGTCAAAGTCGACCTCAATGGTATAGTGGAGAGGTTGAAGGTGAGGCTTATTGCCAAGGGATACACTCAGATCTATGGTCTTGATTTTTCCGAGAGTTTCTCTCCTATGGCCAAGATCACATCAGTACGTCTTCTCATTTCTCTTGCAGCCAATTTTCAATAGTCTCTTCATCAGCTTGATATCAAGAATGCTTTTCTCCATGGTGATCTTATCGAAAAGATATACATGGAGCAACCTTCAGGCTTTGTTGCTCAGGGGGAGTCTAGATTAGTCTGCAAATTGAAAAAGGCATTATATGGCCTAAAGCAATCCCCTCGTGCATGGTTTGGTAGACTTTGTGATGTTGTGACAGAATTTTGATTGATATGTTACGGTGTTGATCATTCTATTTTTTATTGTCATTCTCTTCAAGGAAAGATATGGTTGTTGGTTTATGTGGATGACATTATCACCAGAGATGATGACACGTAAGGAATTCATGATCTGAAAATATTCCTTCAAAACAAATTCAAGACCAAGGATATGGGTCCCCTAAAGTATTTCTTGGGCATTGAGATTACAAGATCATAATCCGGTATTGTTCTCTCTCAACGAAAATATGTTCTTGATCTACTATCTAAAATTGGCATTTTAGGGGCCAAACCAGTAGATACCCCAATGGATCCTAATATAAAACTTCTGGCAGATAAAAGAGACCTATCGGAAGATCCTGGTTGATATCGCAGATTAGTTAGGAATCTTAATTATTTGACAGTCACATGGGGAAATATCTTATTTTCTACAAGTGTAGTAAGTCAATTTCTTGATATACCTCGGTCCAGTCATTGGGATGCAATTATTCGTATTCTGAGATATCTAAAAGGTGTACCAGGATATGGTTTATTGTATCAAGATAACGATCATATACTTGTTCAAGGATATACAGATGCATATTGGGCTGGTTCACGAACAGACAGACGGTCCACTACTGGGTACTGTATCTTTGTGGAAGGAAACCTAGTGTCATGGGCAAGTAAAAAGCAAATAGTGGTGGCAAGATCAAGTGCAGAGTCAGAATATAGAGATATGACATACACTTCCTGTGAATTGATCTGGATACACCATATGCTAACAAAATTAGGAGTTCTTGGATCCTAGCCCATGAACTTATTTTGTGATAATCAAGCTGCTATCCATATTGTGTCTAATCTAGTGTTTCATGAGTGAACTAAACACATTGAAGTTGACTGTCATTTCATAAGAGAAAAGATTCTACAAAATGTCATCAAAACAAGCCATGTAAAGTCTAAAGATCAATTAGCTACTTTGTTCACTAAAGCTTTAGGAGGAGCAAGAGTGAGATATATATGTAACAAGCTTGGAACATATGATATATATGCTCTAGCTGGAGGGGGACTGTTAATGTATGTAATTAATATAAATACACTAGTATTAATGTAGGAGTTGTATCTAGTCATTAGGTGATCCGAATGGACACCAAAGTAATGTGTACAATTACTCTCTTGTGTATATAATTTTACACACCAGAATTCAGTCTGAGTGTGAAGAATTCATCTCAATCATATTGTTTAACAGATCCTATCATATCTATCCCCACATAGAGAAGGGCCATGGGGATGATATATTTTGAAATTGTTTCGGTTGATCCATTAGAACATTTGTATGAACCTGGCATTTATAGCACTTCCGAACACACTTGGTATAATGAAATCGCATTTACAACCAATAATACCTAGATCGCATGACTTCCCAGCCAAACGAGGACCACTCAAATGAGGACGACATTCCCTTTCTTGAACTTCCTTCATCAACTCCTTTGTGAGTTTTAGTCACGCATCGCAGTGGCCCAGAAAATGATTTCTTATATAAGATCTCACCAACAATGAAATAATCATTGGATAATCTGAGAAGTGTTCTCTTATCCTTCTTACTGATGCCTGGTGGGTATTCTTCATTCTGTATTAACTTCTTGATGTCGGTGAACCATGGCTATTCTTTCTCTTCAATGGCATTATAATAATAAGAAGGCTAGACTTGAATTAGAATCTGAATCACTGGGATATCGTCATGTTTTTGAAACTTCACCGAGGCAGCCAGTGTGGCTAAAGCATCAATAAAAGCATTATTCAATCGTGGAACATGATGAAAAGAGACTTTGTCAAACTACTCAGCAAAATCAATCACTTGGCGATGATAGGGAAAGAGCTTCTCATCCTTAGTCTAATAAACTTCTTGCCTTACTGTATGATCAACTCCAAATCCCCACATACCATGATCTCATTGATTTCAATATCCAAAGCCATCTTTAAACCTAGTATACATACTTTGTATTCTGCCATGTTATTAGTGCAATCTTCCAAAAGTAGCTTTGCAACTATTGGAAATTGTTTCCCTTTTTAGTAAACTAAAACTACCCTAACTCCTACATCTTCCTTGTTTACTAACCCATTGAAATACATCTTCCATTTGGTTATTTGATCTATTTCTGTCTGTGGAATGAAAATATCATCATCAGAAAATGTAAGGTCAAATGGCTCCTGATCATCACCGGATTGTCAACAAGATAATCTACAATGATACTTCCCTTAATACACTTGCTATTGAAAAATGATATATTAAATTCTAACAAAATCGTATGTCATCTAGCAATTCTATTAGATAGACTGGGCTTCTCAAATAAGTACTTCAGAGGATTCATCCTGGAAATGAGGTGCGTTGTCTGATACAACATGTAATAACCTAAATGGCGAGTGGCTCATGCCAATGCACAACAAGTCTTTTCCATGCTCATGTACCTTTCTTCATACCCCAGGAACTTCTTTCATAGATAGTAGATAGCCTTTTCTCGGTGAGCATCTCTTTCTTGTTGACTTAGAACACACCCCATTGAATTCTCATAAACCGTCAAGTACATCAGTAACGGTAGATCTAGTTTAGGTACAATGGGTATTGGTAAGCTGAGCAAATATTGCTTGATATTCTTGAAAGAATTATGACAATCCTCATCCCATTCTTTAGTGTTGTCTTTCTTAAGAAATTTAAAGATGCGCTCAAAAGTACGAGTGAGTCGTGAAACAAAGTGGCTAATGAAGTTTATTTTGCCTAGAAAAGATCTGATCTACTTTTCTCCCTTAGGCACTGGCATGTCCAGGATGGCTTTTATCTTTGACAAATCAATGGCAATTCCTCTTCGACTAACTATAACGCTAACAATTTGCCAAATGCGACTCCAAAAGTGCATTTTGTCGGGTTTAATCTTAACTTGTACATGCACAATCGATCAAACACCATCTTCAAGTTGACCAAATGATCTTCTTCAATCCTTAACTTTATTGTCAAATCATCAACATATACTTTGCAAAACGTTGTGAAATAACGTAATCATTGCCTTCT
>QLOD02000030.1:14540900-14553490 GCA_003260245.2 Sideroxylon spinosum | reverse complement strand
AGCTTAAAATTAAATATTTAATTGGACCTCACGAAATTCCTGTCCCTATCTTGAGCACTAGGTATATATATCAAAATCTATTACAAATATTAAAGTCAAAAGTAGTTATCCAAACTTTAAATATAGGCATTTAAAATCATACCTATAAAGTGATTAGGTCATTCGCATAAGTACCTGTTAACAAATTTCTATTTTACATTTTCAAATATTACTCTTTCTCACTTTATAGAATAGAGATCACAAATAGCTGCATAAGAGTCTCAACATCTAATCTTTATAACATTGAAATATGAAACTTTTGAATCAGAGCCTCAATATCTAATCTTTATAACATTAAAATATGAGTTTACTCTCTCTTTCTTTCTTTTTTTTTTTTCTTTTTATTCTTTGTTTATCATTTCAATTGAAAATGAATTATTTAATAATCACATTATTACCAATTATATATTATTTTTAGAAATAAAAAATTAAAATTAATTATAAATAAAATTAATTTATATATTAAAATATTAGTATTACCGAACGACCTATAAAGGATCCTAGCTTAATTACCAATCGACAAATAATGTTCAAAAATAGAAAAAATAAGAAATTCTGGCTGAAATGGTAAAATTTAGCTTTAGGAGGCCATCCATCTCGACCATAGGTGGTGAAAATATGTTTGTCTTGAAAAATTACGCAACATAAACATATTATAATGTCAAAATAGACACTGTATTTAAAAATGGCATGTAAAATAAGATTATGTCAACATGGTGTTAATTTACCCATTAACCAAATTGCAAAGTCATCTAATACCAAGCTGCAACCTACTGAGGGATCAAATAGCTTGCAATCTCAACTAGTGAGGTCCATAAGCCAGGCATGGACACCGAAGCGATAAGGATCCCGCCAGCAAGTTGCTTCTTGCTAACTACTAAAAAAATAAGTATTCGCGATAACACATCTCGTGCGACCGCTTAGTGCCGTCGCTATTAAAAGCATTAGCGACCGTTGTGGCGGCCGCTAATGCTCTAAATTAAATCCCTAGAACCTTCCTTTTCCTCATTTCGCTCAGACTCTTTCTCTCTTTCTCATTTTAGTCCATGCATCTTTTTGGTTCCCGCCGCCATTGCGTCTTGCCTTCATTCCCAACCATCGCCGCCATTGCCCAACCACCATGATCATTCTTCCTCCACAAGTTTTGGTCGCTCAGTCTCTCTCTTCCTCATTTCCGTCGGTGCCCATTTTTGCTCGTTTCCGTTGCCGCTACATCCGCCTTTGTTCCCGACCATTGCCGCTGTTGCCAACCGTCATGGTCGTTCTTCCTCCGCAAACTTTGGTCCTCTCTTCCTCCCTCTCCCTCCATCTCTCTCTCTCTCTCTCTCTTTCTCTATCTCTGTGTGTGTCTCTCTCTAAAATATTTGGTTTTTTTGTTTTGCCGAGGTTACAAGAAGCTCTCGCGGAAATCGGTTCTGAGTTTTTGTTCTCATCTCTAGTGATTCATTCAGGTGAATACTGCCTTTTTTCTTAATTTTTTTTTTTTTGATTTGGATGAAATTTCTTGTCCAGTATATATACATTTTGGTTTAATTTTTTCTAACTTATTCGGTTTATTTATATTGGTCCGCGCCCTCCACAACCACTACAGACTTCCAAAAAAATCTATGTGGGTTGCATAGCAAAACTTTCGGATCGAGTTATAATTTCAGGCCCATGAAAGTTGAAAGCCAAAACAACAAAAAGGATTTAGTACAATAGTAATTTATTAACTTGAATGCATTGAAAAACATAGACTCGTTTGAGAATCATGTACAACACTTGTTTGGTCATCCTTGATGCAATGAATTAGTTCATTGACTAAATTCGATGTTCTTGTGATGCACAAGCAGTGATTGACATACTCGATTCTTGAATTATCCAGTTCGGACGGTTTGGGAATGTAATTATCCATATTGTTCTCAACAAGTTATGCAAGTCTAATGTTAGATAAGGTTTCGATGGATGTTTTGTTGTTCTCTGGGTACATACATAGATAAGACTGATGTCTTTTCTATGTCATGTACTTAGAGAACCACACAGACATACTACCAAAATTTTGTCTAGCAAAGAGACAAAGCATTCAAGTTGTTGAGAATAAGATGGATTATGCATTCTCGAATGGGATAGGACCAACCACCTTGTAGTGAGAAGTTTGCAGTTTACGGCTAAGTGAATTGCATGATGCACGATCTCTTAGGCTAATTGTATTTGCTCAAACTGGACTTCCACATAAATAATTAGCAAGATGGACAAAAGTTGGATTAATTTGCCAAATAGGACGTCTAGGGAAAATGTAGAGGGGATTATGTAGTTCATCGCTTTCACTAATGGGTTTGATAGTGAGTTCATCAGCTGTCCCCATAGAAAATGTGTGAATCGGTATTACTACACATAAGATATTGTGCAAGACCATTTGATTCTGAATGGATTTTTGAAGCAGTATAAGAATTGGATAAGACATGGAGAAGAGTATATTTCTTGTCGCCGAGAGGAAAGAGTTGAGATGGAAGTCGATCTCACGGCAGCTGATCCGATATTTGCAATGCTAAATGATACAAGTGTGGGTTGGCACCTGAAGACATAAGCAGTCAGACTGATAGGGTTGGTGGGGATAATCCTCGCTTGGGTGCAGATGAAAAAGTGTTGAGGTATTTTGAAAATCTTGATGATGAGCAAATAGAATTGTATTCTGGATGTAAGGATTTCAGCAAATTATCATTATTGTGGAGTTGTTACATTTGAAGGCGTTGAACCAGTGGTCATACACATCCTTCGATATGCTACTCCAGCTATTGCACAGAGTTCTACCATCTGGTGCAAAACTTGCTGAGTCTTACTACCATGCTCGCAAGTTAACTGAAAATTTAGGCTTTACATATGAGACTCTAGATGCATGCCTAAACAGTTGTATGTTATTTAGAAATGAGAATGCCCACCTCGATACATGCATTGTGTAAGACTTCGAGGTGGAAGGACGACAGGATCGGTCAGAACCGTTAGAGTAATACGAGAAGTGTTTTGAATCGTGGAAAGCTTATCTCCGTAAAACAAGTGCGATATTTTCCACTTAAGCCAAGGCTGAAGAGGCTTTTCATCTCCAAAATTTCTAAATTGATGAGATGGCATGCAGAGAATAGCAGGGAGGATGACAAGTTGACCCATCCAGCAGACTCCCAAGCATGGAAGGACTTCGACAAGAGGCACCCAGACTTCATCCTGGATAATCGTAACATACAGCTTAGCTTAGCTGCAGATGGTTTTAGCCCATTTAGGTCCATGACTGGGGTAAATCATAGTACGTGGCAAGCAGTGTTGGCTCCGTACAATCTTCCTCCCTAGTATTATATGAAACAACCTTTCTTGATCATTTCCACTCTTATTGGTGGATCTAGAGGTCCCGGGGATAAGATTAAGGTGTATATGCAACCATTAATTGATGAGTTAAATGAATTATGGGCCAAAGGTGTGATGACTTTCGACTCTGAAAGAAATGAAATATTCAAACTTCGTATGGCATTCTTGTGGACAATCACTGACTTTCCTGCGTATGCTAATTTTTCTGGTTGGAGCACAAAAGAGGAATTTGCATGTCGTTGTTGTAATCAGTGCAAGAAGTCAACTTGGATGAAACACAGTAAAAAATGAGTCTACATGGGTCACAGACGTTTTTTCCCCCTTGTATAGGTTCAGAAGGGACAAAGTGTCATTCGATGGCACTCGGGAATATGGTTCAGCACCACAAATAATGACTGGGGTTGATTTGTTATCACAACTCGAGTAGGAACAAATACGTACAGTGCATGATTTTTAGGATCTCTTGGCCCCCCACTACCTTCTATTCCTGGTACGATCAGAAAGCGCAGTCATAACTAGAAGAAGAAAAGTATTTTTTACGAGTTACCATACTGGAAAGACAACATACTAAAACACAACATGGATGTTATGCATATTAAGAAAAATGTGTGTGATAATATATTATGGACCTTTCTCGGTGTTAAGGGAAAGTCCAAAGATAGTGCCAATGCTCGCCATGACTTTCGGGACATGGGACTGAGAAAACTATTGCACTTACAGTTGAGAGAGTCAAACAAGGCATACTTACCTCCTACCAATACACGATGACTAAAGATGAGAAAGAGGCATTCCTTTCTATTTTAAAGGGGCTTAATGTGCCTGATGGCTATTGTTCTAATATATCGAAGCGTGTGAACATGAAAGAAAGGACTTTACAGTGTTTGAAGAGTCATGACAATCACATTCTCATTCAATAATTAATTCCTATTTCAATCTGAAATTGCTCGCCTAAGAATGTTTTTGATCCATCAATTAAGGTCTGTAACTTCTCCAAACAACTATCTTTAAGATTTTATTGCACAGATGATTTGAAAAGTCTTTAGGATAGGATTACACTGACGTTGTGTCATTTGGAGAAACTCTTTCTATCATCATATTTTGATGTAATAATCCACTTAACCATACATTTAACGGATGAAGCCTTACTTGGTGGCCCTGTCCAATTCAGGTGGATGTATCCGCTTGAGAGGTACATGAATACATTAAAGAGATATGTGCGTAAAAGAGCTCGTCCAGAGGCATTAATGGCAAAAGGTTATTTGATGGATGAGTGTACTAATTTTTGCACTACATATCTTAATTATGTTGAAACAAAACTAAATAGGCCTTTCACGAATTAATGATGGTCCTGTTGGAGATGGCACACTATTTGATCTGGATAACATTGAGTGGATTCAAGCTCATCGTTTCATGTTATTCAACACCCCATCAGTTGTGGCATTGATTCAGTAAATCAACACTTATTCATAGCTTTAACTTGTTCATTTTCTATTTAAATAATCATGGTTGTCATTAACACGTATTGTTTTGCATTGCAGGACATACATTAATGAGCTCAAACGAGACATGCCTTGTGCTACAGATAATCAAATCCGACAGTCCCATTTTCAGTCATTTCACGATTGGTTTAATAAATACATACGTATAGATATGATTGTATCTGCTTCAATTTGTTCCTATCATATTAGTTTTATATAGTTTTATTCAATGATTATTTGAATGGCGTAGGTGTACAATCTATGACATACAAATGATGATATTTTAACCGATGAAATGAGCCAATTAGTTGATGGTCCATTTATAACGGTATGACGTTACACAACTTGTGACATTAATGGGTGTGATTTCACATTAAGGAAGTAGATGAGAAACGAACAACGCAAAATAGTGGTATCGGTTGTTCTTCCGTCGATACTTGTTATTACTATTGTTGAAGTTATATACAATCACGGGTTAAAATTTTTGTTATTCAAGTGTGTCTAGGTCGATCCAATCCGTGGGACTAAAGCTGATAAGTACTAATTTACGTTAGTAAATTTCAACAATCTACTCTATCGAGATGAACGAATAAGTAATGAACCATACATACTGGCCTCGCAAGCTGAGCAAGTTTACTATGTTAGAGATCCAATGGATTCTAACTGGCAAGTTTCAGTTAAAATGTCAACGAGGGGGATATATCAAATTGAAGATGATGAGCCAGATACTGATACATTTGCTCAACAAGTTCTAGACCAAAATATAGTAGTTCAACGTGATGAGGATGTCAATTGGGTTAGAGAGACTGTTGAAGGAGATACTATTGACTTACATGACCAATGAACGGTTGAGCACTTTCTTCCTTCCAAAAATTGTTCAACAATATGTTTAACTTTTTGTTTAGGAATTGTTTTTAGCCATTATGTGAATTTATTAATCTTATGAATATGCAAACGGATATGTCAGGACGTAAGAGGAGAGATCGTCCTTGCACGATGGGCGAGTTTTTATGTCAGGGCCAGGTCCGTGCGCCGACAGAAGGCCTTAGCTGACCAACGCCTATAGGGGGTTTCTCAGCCATGCTTACTAGGGACGTTAGCCCACTAACTATACCAATGGGTTCCTTTGTCATGCATCACGCACCCCGACCCAGTTCATCATCATCTCAGATTCGGCCATCCAGTTAGGGGTCGACCCATTTGATCTCGTCCACTCCAGTAGAGCCTATGCCATCGACAGCTACTATATCGGCCTCTAGGCCTATTGGTATGATTTAATTTTTATGTTTAACACTTATATGAATAATTTGATTTTAATTATTTAATATAGTTTATTATGAATATAGGTTCTACTACTATGAGTACATCTTCCAATAGGGGCAGAGGTCCTGCTAGATGGATTTCTTCATGGAATTCTGGCACTCCTTATGGTGTGCAGTTTGATTGGACATTTCACCCAGTTGGACCAAGGGCTTGCCAGTTCATTAGCCAATTAGGGCACATGGTGGGGGACCCACACCAATTTTCTTTGACAGTGCTCGATTGGACTGTCTTTCCTCAGGATACATTAGATCGACTCTGGCGGCAAGTTAAGGTAATATGTTGTATCTTAATTTCATGGTTATTATACGATGTGTCAGTTTACAACATACCTTAACAAATAAATTTCTTTCTCCTATTAAAGATAATTGAGGTTGTGTCTTGATGACTTTCGACCAATTTGCATGTCAAAGTGCTAGAAGATGTGGAAAGATCACAAGAGAAAGGTGAAGAATGAGCATTAGAAGAAGAATGCTGATGCCTCAGACATTCTTTAGCGAGTCCCAAGAGGTGTTCTTCCCGCGCAATAGCTTGAGCTTGTCCCATACTGGTCAAGTGAGGAGGGGAGGGTGAGTAATTCCCACTATTTTATTAAGTTCATTAAATATTAGGAAAAAAACACCTACAAAGCTAACCAAAACAAATATAGAAAGAGACAGAGTGGAATTCCCTTAATCGCTCGATGCTGGGCCTGAGTCATAGGCTTGGAACTCGGCATCTTACGCAGGTCCGACATAAGGTAAACTTCAACGTTAAACTGTATGTACGATTCAATTTCTTAGTAGTCCATATCCTACTATATAGTTAACATAATTTATCCTTCAACAGTTACGTGAGGAGGGTGCTCCCATTAATTAGATGTCTGTGTGAATGGTCAGTCGCAGACTCGAAGACCTGAAGGTTGCAGCTCTTATAGTAAGTATTGACTTTGCGAAATAAATTTATTTACTTATAACAAGATCTATTCATTTATCTTTCTAATTCGGTTCTAAATTACATAGGCTCAGTTTGAGGCTTGATTGGTCCAGTTGCCAGAGGAAGAACGCAGGTGACCGTTAAATGAGATGAAATATTCCATGCCATCATCGGCCGGGATGGGCATGGATACACGCTCATATGTTGCACAGGCATACCACGATTTATCATCGCATGAGCAGATTCATCCGGAGCTAGCTCATCCCACAGCTCACGCTTAAGTACTAACGAGGAGGTGGACGAGCTGATCTAGTCTCTTCGCCAAGAGATGAACACTCAGGTGGAGGATATCAAGGCACGAATGGAGGCAGAAATACAAGCCCAAGTACAGGCTCGCTTTGTAGAGCTAGAGCAATGACTAGCTCAGAGTTGTGTCCACACAACTGATGCTTCAGATTCGCCAATTCGTACTCAGGTTAATAACTAAATAATTTATATTTAACTATAATTCAATTTTTTTAGAGACATTTATTTATATTTATTTTTAACCATACACTGTTTTATTATAGGCCCCAGACGTTAGTAGTGGCCACCAGGTGAGACACGAATCAGTTGGTGAGGGTGTGCGTGATCGAGCAAGCTCGAATGATCAGGATTAGTTATAAGTTTACGATTACGTTTATGTTTTAAATTGTTAAATAATTTAAGTATATATAGTTGAATTTATTCTGGAAATTTGAGGTTTCAGCTTTATTTATAGACAAATTAGTGTTTATTTGATGAATTTTGAGAAAAAGGTTAGCAAGTTATTTAATTTGAAACTTAGGAAATTAGAAATTTTGAAACATAGAAACTTAAAAAGTTTTAAATGTTGAAACTTAGAAACTTTAAACTTAAAACTCAAAAATGAGCCTCTAATGACCCAAACCAAGTAGATGGGCTCCGAAGCACGTCAGACTTTAGGAGCACAATCTTCAGGACATTAGTGACCAGTAGGAATGAACAGCACGTAAATCTGAGCCCCAGGGTACCAGGAATCCTAGAAATTATATTTTACTTGAAACTTTGAACTTAAAACTAAGCCTCTAACGGCCTAAACCAAACAGATGGGCTTCGATGCTCGTCTAACGGCCCAAACCAAACAAACGGGCTGTAGGAATCAATTGCACATGAATCTGACCCCCGAGGTATTTGGAATCCTAAAAAGTATGTTTTACTTGAAATTTTGAATATAGTACCCAAAACTTAGCCTCTAACAACCCAAACTGAGTAAATGAGCTCCGATACCCGTCAAACTTGAGAGGTATGATTGCTGGGACATTAATGACTTACAGGAATAAATGGCATATGAATTCGATACCACGGTTGTCTAGAATCTTAGAAAGTATGTTTCACTACAAATTTTGAATTCAAAACTTAGCCTCTAATAGCCCAAATAAGCCGCCGATAAGATTTGATGCCCGTCAAACTTGAGGGGCACGATTTTCAAGTCAATAGTAACTTGTTGGAACGAACGGCTCGTGAATCCAATGCCTGAGGTACTTGGAATGCAAGAAAGTACATTTCATTTAAAACTTTGAACTTGTACCACTAAAAATATTAGTTTTACCATATTTTATTTATTTATATTTATAATTTTTTTGACTAATAATATTTATTTTTGTTTTAGGTTGATTGATCGGTACGGCAGTGGACATCTTGCTTTATTTTTTTTTTATTAATAGCTTCTCCAAAATTGTATAAGACTTTTTTTTTGTAATTGAAAAACACTATAAATTTATTGATATACATTGAAAGTTTGTTAGTAGTTTTTTTTTTATGTGTATGATTTGACTTAATTTTAGTATTTAGTTTTATAAAATTTTACAAAACAGGTATAGGTATAGGTACAGGAATTGAATAAAAAAATAAAAAAATTTTGAAAAATATATAGTATTAGCGACCGCCAATACCGTCGCTAAAGGTTGAAACAGGCCATCGCTACAAGCAGGAAAAACATTCAAGGAATTTTCAGTATAGAAGCTTTAGTGACCGCCAAAGCAGTTGCTAAAAGTATTAAGCGGTCGCTAATAATAGTAATAATCTTGTCCCTCTACGATCGCTAAAAACGGTCGCGATTGGGGAGGTAATAGTCTTTAGCGACGAAGTTCTCACGGCCAACAATTGGTGGTTGATATGCGGTCGCCAGAGAGTATTAGCGACGGCTTCTTAACCTTTAGCGACGGCTAGTAGTGGTCGCTATCAGTCTTATTTCTACCAGTACATCAAACCCAAGGAAGGGAACAAGCATATCTTGCTCCAGACTTCGGCTTATGAATATCATAACACTACAGGCACAGTAGTGAGTCTTTAGAAATAGAGATTCACTCCTAACAATCTAGATTTTAGAGACCCACTTCAAATTATGATGCAGCCTTATCTTTTTGTCAAAATATAAATTTTTTAATTTGTATTTTAGCTATAGATGCACATATATAGACACTAATGCAAATGCTCTTAAAAAGATATTGGTGGTAAGTTTGATTTCTTTGATATTGCTTTTAAAATATAAAAACAATTAATATAATTTTTTTTTTTAGAAAAAAAAAACCATTATTCCTTTCGTTTTGTTTTGAATTTATTTTTATATAAAGTATTTAAAAAGTTTAGCAAATTTTCTCAAAAATAGTTATGGAAGTGATGTCACCAGAAAATAAATTAAAATTAAAATTGAAATTGGCTTTAGCGAAACGATTGAAACAAAGAAATAAATTATAATAAATTGCTATAATGATAATTATTATAATAAAAGTATACAAAAATGAGAAAAAAAAATTTAAGGATAGATTATACGAATGAAATTATCGAGGGCTGTGTTAGACACCGTTTCTTTAAAATAGATTCATCCCCTCTTCAAGTGCTCGAGGTTTGTTTGAATTTCTATCTCTTAGGATACAATGGTTAGCAGCAACGAAATAAGCACAACACTTCAATGCTTTCGACGACTAATGAATAAAGGCAGAACACTATCAAACTATACAAACGTAGAAAGAAAACTAAGAGCAGAGAATTTTCTGGAGTGTTTTGAAAATAGAATGGAGAGTCTCTATTTATAGGCAATGTGGGGGCAATTTTGGAACAAACAGGCATATCAATGCTGCTATTATAGCATTCAAATTCAAATCAATTAAATCTGTAATAATATTACAATTATAGTATTCAAAACCTAATTTATATTTGTGTCACAAAATATTGCAGTTATAGTATTTAAAACTCAATTTAAATTTGTCAATAATACTACTGTTATAGTATTCGAAATTATCATTAGCAAACTTGTTTCTATTTAAATCACAGATTTAATCCTGCTAACTATATCATGGATTTGTAATTGGTTAGAAAATTTAAAAAACAAAAGGCTAAAATTAGGCTCTTCATGAGACCCACTTTCTAGTCTAGAATTTGTGTCTGTAAGTTGCACGCTTGCACATGACGGAAGTTTGCCAAGCCCCCACCAGGGCGGTGGATTTTCACTTCCCCCTATTTAGGCACGTGAGGCATACAAGGGTTTTCCCACTTCCCATTTAGCCTTGTTTTCCTTTCATGCCAAGGGTGATATTTTGAGACACAATTTCTTTGACCGCTTCAAAACAATGTAAACAAAATACCTACCAAGTGTAATAGGGTGCGATGTAGTTTAACCTGGTGAAACCAGGATCGTATCCTTAGGGAAGCTAGGGTTTTTAGATTCTTGGTTTTCTAAGTTAACCAAATCTATGTTTCCAAGTGTAGAAAAGTAAATTAAGTTTAAGCGATACGGTTTTTAATGGTTGGTTTGAGAAATTATGAACTAAAAATTAAATGAAACACTTTAACTACTAAACTGAAAAAAAAAAATATTCTAAATGAAATCTATGTAGACTTGATATAGTAAGCAAACTAAATTAAAACAAGTAACATGAATAAAACTTAAAGAATAATGATTTAAAAATCTTGATTCAACCTACAAATTCGGGTAGATTATTTATTCTCTGATTGAATGTAAGTTTTATCTTAGTTTAAGATTCACATTTAGAAATAGTAAACTAGAAGATGTTAGAGTTAAAATGATTTTTCCAAAGCATAATTTTGAATTCACATTTAGGAAAGGAAAACTAGAAAGATATTCAATTAAGTTGTCTTTGGTCAAAATCTATTTTATTTGATTTCAAAAATGTATGAACGTATTAATCGTAGATTAGCATCAGGGATTTCTAGGTAATATGATCGATATTATACGTTTTCGAAAGTTTTCGAAAAGAAATAAATAAATTTAGAAAATATAAACCCTAACATGCAAGTTTAACCTTGCATGTAAGATTTGTATGGCATTCAATCATCAAATAAAAACCCCATCGTTGATAGGTTGAATCAAGAAAAAAAATCAAGCCTAGCATCATTAAACACAAACAAGAACAGTAAATAAAAGAGAATAAAGTAAAAGAACCGAACTACATTGATGAAAGCTGAAACTTTATTCAAATCTTTAAAACGTCCGATGAATAATCCTTTAATCTAATGTACAAAAACATTCAACGAATTCATTTTAAGCTTCTGTATCCAGACGAGTCTTTGGCATCTGGACAGTAAAAACAAAATTACATCCCTAAAAAATCTAAAACTTTTCTAAGTGTCAAACTAAGAGGCTACTGAACAATGACATTCGAATAGCAGATTACTATCCGGACGGTAAGGCTAAATTTTGTGTTCTTCTATCATTTTCTTCAATTTGTTCTATATTTGCTATTTCTTTTCTTTTCTTTTCCATCTTTGCTCCAGTTCAATAGCTTGTTATGCTTTATTCTTATTAATTCCTACATTTAAGCACAATTCACTATAAGAAAGTGAAATCTAACTAAAAGCATGCAAAATACTACAAATATTACTATTATGAGTTTTAGATTCTATGATTACTCTTTTCAAGCGTAATCACAATCTCTAACTTACTCGTTGCTAGTCCCTAGCAATGAAAATTTCCTAGCTAGATCTACGTACAAATCCCACAACTAGCTTTACATCAAGTATCAATTAGTTGGAAGAAAGTCACAGGTCAAATTTAGTAGTAAGCAAGTGATATCACTCAAAAGTCGGATAAACCTTTCCCATGATGTATCAAACTAAACCAGTTTCAATCATTTAAACTTAAATGTATCAATTCATATTGTTTACTCAAACCAATTACCAAATATAATCTAAAACAGCAGCTTTAACTTCAAATCTCACTAAGTTGGTCATTCAACAAATAAATTCACTCTGAGACAAGGTTTCACTCTGGTTTTATGCTAGAATACAAAGACAAGTTTATACATTGAACCCCAACGAAGCATGAAAGATTTAAAGTATACATGAGTGATGATAGCTTCATGGAAGAATGTTTCAAAGAATAAATCAAAATAACTTTATTTGGTTGCACAAATCAAATCAATGCTCCTTCAAAATGTTTTTCACCTAAAGTCCATTAGGTCTTTTAAAAGGTTGTAACTTGGC